>JABUQX010016943.1:85000-118069 GCA_015478945.1 Trachelipus rathkii | reverse complement strand
AAATATTATATAAATATTATAATAATGTTATTATATTATTACTATATATTATATATATATATACTACTATATATATTATATATACTACCTATATAATATATTATATATATATATATGACAGAGAGAGAGAGAGGAGGAGAGAGAGAGAGAGGACGAGACGGAAGGAGACAGAAAAATGACGGAGACGGAGAGACAGGAGGAGAACGACAGAAGAGAGAGAGAGACGAGGCACTGAAGGAGAGAGAGAAGAGAGTACCACGTGGTCAATCCAGCTATCACATAGTTAAGACGCATTTACACTTTAGACGTGTTTGAGCCACTGAAATTTTTAGACACCAACATTTTTAATTTCCAAATAAAAAAAAAGAATTTGTAATTAGTTTAAGTTAATAATTAGTTTGACCTTATTCATTAATTCTATTACAATATTTTTATTGCTATTTTCTGTGTATAACACTCTTCATGACTACCTCTGAGATGCGTCACGGTGAAAAAACGAGAATCTTTTGAAATTCGAGTCCGTATGAAAAGCACGTGAGCATATCACTGCAAGACCGAAGTGCTGGTTCCGATCGGTTTGCCTACCCCTGGCACTCTCTCATTTGCCCCAGTCACAGACCTCTATGCTATACCCAGTACAGTTTGCCTGGACTTGTCATCTTACTATAGCGTTGACGCTATCCCACTGATATATTCTAATGACTTTTTCAGAGTTAGGCTTTCCTGCGTGTCTGTGCAGCCAACTCTCATTCTTACTACCGCCTTTACTGTTCTACTTATTTTTGAATTAATTTCTTAATATATAGTTGCCCCATATATTGAGTTATTTTCATTATTTTATTTTATTTTTGGTATTACTGTTATCCGTTCCACGAACGTAAACCACGTGAACTTTTACCCGGATCAAAACTGCATGGCCCTCATGCGTCCTGAACCCAATACTGATCTGGCAGCACGCCGGATGACTACTCCCACTCACATGCGCGAAACATCGGGTGTCGGCGTCCCACATGATGCGAGCGACACGAGGACCGCCATAAGTGTCAGTAGGAGATACTGGGAACCTAGCGGCATAATCCGCCGTCAGCGACGTTCATCACTACGGGATCGCCTCTGTACCAACTTACGCGTCGCTTCTGTGCGCCTGGTCTGACGTCGCTCAGAGCTTCTCGAACGGATTCGGGAGCTCGGCTCCGGACTTCCGAACTGTGGCTGCGGGACAGGAGACAGACGGGGGCCAACGCATCTACCCGATTGAGAGTCGCCGCTTGGAACGTGAGGCACTTCTGTGACATCTCAGCACACCCGTATTGCTCCATCCCATGTTCTCGGACTCCAGTGAACGCGCCTACCGATCAGTCTACCAAACTCACCCTGAAAGCGCGAAAATACAACCGATCGAGCTCGATGTACGTCGCTCCTGCAGATCAGGCTCTCTAATCTCACCTCATCACAACGGTGCACTGCAAGAGACGGAGTCCCAGATCCGAATCGGGTGCGTCGGCGCATCGCCAGCCGGCGTGGCCCCCTGCGCCCGGCCACCTTCTCAGCGCGTGAGCACCCATCGTTGGCGTGCGCTCAGCTCTTGGACCCTCGCCCGACCCACGGCACATACGCTGAGACAGCATACGCACTCATCGTCATATGTGACACACTCGCGCAGTAGTGTACAACACAACAGCATCCCGACAGAGGGGATCAGCCGGATCCGCGACTAAGCACCCTGAAGCGCACCGGAGACCCCCTCCACCCTGCGTACTCTCAAACAGAGAACTAACTAGAGGCAATCCGTCCAGCTCGCCCGCGCACCTGACGGGAGGATCCCGCAGCTATCCCCCAAAAGCTGATGCACGAGTTTCTCAGAAAGCGATCGCGCCGCGCACGGAGGGGACACGCGAGCAGCCCGTATGGGACCGGATAACCCGACATCTTAATTCTACGTATGAATACGGTTCAGCATGAGTCGCGAATGTGGCGAGAGGAGATATGAGTAATGAATAGTGATGTGGCTGTGTAAGTTGCATTTAGTATACGGGAAGAGGGGAGAAGAACGACCTGGACGAGACGTAGAGAGATGAGACGCAAACGAGAATGATGGGAGAGAGAGAGAGGAGAGAGAGAGAGAGAGAGAGAGACGGAGTATATATCAATACTATATATATATATAGTATACTATATATATATATATATACTATATTAGTGATTCAGTTACATATAATATATATATATATATTATATATGATATACGTATATATTACTATATATATATATATATATATATATATTATAATATTATATATATACTATATATATATTAACTCTTGTTTGGACCTATGATAATTATCGGCCTTGGACCTTGCCGGATACCCTATTACCCAACCTACACATAGCCTAACCTGACCTAAACTGACCTAACCATAACATAACCTAACTAACCTAACCTACACCTAACCTTAACCCTACATCCAACCTAACCTATCCCTACACCTACACCTGGCTTTACACTACACCTGCTTTACCACCTACACTAAGCCTTACACCTGCACCTAGCATCCACCCCGCCTTAAAGGCTCATTTAGGTACTTGGATACTAGCCTTTTGGTAGGTATCTTTTGCTAAACATGGAGTCATGTAGCGTACCTGACCTGTCATGGATCTTTTCCAACTTATTTCATGGCGCGGGACATAACACACCTACACACACACACCCACACCATCACTAAGAACACACACACACACACCACATGCACACACACACACACCACACACACATGCACACGCCGCGTACACAACACACACACGCACACCACACAACACACACACCACACACACACACACACACACCACACCCTCACACACTTACACTATTATACACAACGATACCACCTATGACACTTACAACTCCACTATAGGGGACACTTACACTTACATTTACACTTATACACACGTATAAACCACACGACCAGCCCTTTGGTCTTCATGGTTTCCAATTTTAGCCCATCCTAATTTTTAGCACTTAAACATTTTTATTTAAAAAACATTGGTCGCGAAACCATAAAACTTTTATTTTCTTTAAAGAAACATACTTTTATATTTTTACTTATACTTTCTCTCATTTGCATATTAAATTTTTTTAAAAGAATTGCATGTACTGTAAGAAGAAAAAACCCAGCGTGTCTGATATATAAACATTTTATCTTACTAACAACTGACACGAAAAATTTTAATTACAACATAACATAACACTTTACAGCTGGAACTCCTGATCGTAAAGCCAGTAAAATCACGCAAAGAGCGCTTAAAAGCACTTTCAAGCACGCTGCGGAGTCAAGCCAACAATAAAAACGCCATACTCCCATCCCTTAGGTGTTAGGTCACACTCTTACGCTATTAGTCCTTTACTGTCTTATAATAACTAAAAATAAGCCTCTGATTTGATAGTGATAAACAAGCAACACATAATCAACAAATTGACCTTCTGCTTTACTGCTTTAACTCACTACATTCATACCTTAAATCAGTAAAGCAGTAGAAACAAAGAGTGTTACCTAACACCTAGGGGGGATTAGAGTATTGCTATTTGTCTTTACTGCTTTTACTCGCTATTAACTTTTCCCTGCGCCTCTGATTATTGCTTTTAAATCTTTCTTGCTTTACTGCTTTAACTTTCTGCTTTTACTGCTTAGACCCTTCTGCCCCTTTACTCTATTAAACCTTTTACTGCCTTGAGCTGCTTCTCACGAAGCTGCACAAACATCCTATACATTCTAGAAGCAGAATCAAAATCATTCAAACTATATAGGAGCGTGGGTTGACCTAACACCTAGGGCGGATTAGTATGCTTTTGTTTTTACGCCGTCCTTACTGCTCTTAACTTTCTGCTTTATAGCACCTGAATTCTGACAAGAACCCTTGGCTGCCGCCATTTACCTTCGCCTTTTCAACCTTTTCTGCTTTACGGCTTTAACTTTCTGCTTCTTGGGACTAGCCATCTCTTTACACTTGTTCTGCTTTACATGTTCTTAACCTCAATATATCCTTACTTAACCAGGTCTATGTTTTTACCGACTTCTTGTCTTTAATACCTTCTTTATTTACCTTCTTTCTTATTATTATTTTTATTATTTTTGTATATATATCTTTTATTATTCTATTTCTTTCTATTTCGTATTTATTTTTATGTATTTTATTTTTATTTTCCATTATCTTTATATGTCAGTTTATTTACCTTCAGTCCTATCGGTTATTTATTATATTTTAGGACACCACCCACATTCACTATGACAGCTTATTACACACAATTACTATCATCACTTATTCACGTCATGACGACTGTGCCGTGAGGTCTGACAAGCACCGGCACTCTCACTTATGGACAGTTACTACACACACATTCACTTATGACCAACTGTAACCACTTTTCAACATTATTGCAGCTTCACATTTCCACACTTATATACACACACAACACACACACACACACGCAACACATCCACACAACACACACACACAAACCACACACAGATTTACTTCACACTCACACACACAGGATTTACTTACACCACGCAACAAGATTTACTTACACACCGCCAGGATTTCACTTACACCTCACACAACAGACGTTTACTTTACACACAGCAGATCTTTACTTACACATATGACGCTATAGATTATTAAAACACCACATTCCTCGTTTTAATTAAGGCCACGTACAATTTATACTTACTCATTTCAAATATAACTAACAATACTTTACAAACCGTCTTCCTTTAACAACTTCATAATAAACTTACAATCCAATTATCTTTGAACAAAGAACAATTATGGTCCTTACTGGGTTAGACAACTTTCTGTTTCATGGCATTTGTTTCTCACAACACTATCAAGTTTTAAACATTACAGCTTTCTCACTAAAATTTATGACACAATTTTTATTAAAAAACATAGTTATTTTTACACGTACCTTAAACAGCCAATAAAATCAGTAAGACCAGCCTAGCAACCCCTCTACATCAAATGCTATGGCCACGTTTTGTTCTATTGACTTACTTGTTGCTAAGTAACACCTTTTAGTTAGTAATAAAGCTTATAAACAATAACAAAAATAAGTTCCTTATGCAACCATTGCGTTGACCTTTTACTGCAACAGTTTTGTACGATCATTCAATAAGTTTTTATATTCATCCATCAGCAATTCTCCATTAGTTCATTTACGATTACTTTTTTAGCATTGGGTTAAGCTCACAATATTTCAAAAGTTTTTTTACAATAAAAGGGGTTTCTTTATTATTATTATTATATTATTCTATGTCACATCTGACAATATCGCCATCACGAGGAAAACACACAACAACCCGCCACTCCTTACAGATCTTCTACGGAAAAACTGGACCTCTCTTCTTCTGTAAAAATGTGTTGAAGTAACTATTTTAGGTCTAAATAAAAGATAAGACGTTTTGTATCTCAGGCTGTTTTGTACTAATATCTACCCATAATATTTCAAAAAAACTGAACTGAATCTGTTGACAATAATGCTACAAGAAATTTTCGTAATTTTTAAATTTAGGGCCTTAGCCAATTTAGGTATAACGCCTTTCTTGCTAAGACCGGGCTAATTATCCTCAATACCAGGTCAAAAACGGTAATTTCCCACGTAATAGACACAACGAAATCGAGATCATCAAAGTAAACGGATGACCTTTCTATCTTCTCGATTAATATATTTCAACCACTGAACATGCTGAATCGGCATACAACGATCCTGTTAAGCAGGTAAAAAGAAAAGTTTTCTTACCTCTACGTTATTGGTTGGCGGTAACTACTATTTCAGAATTGACCTCCGTATGTTGTATGGTCGAAGAATTATGCTTTACTCCGTCTTTTTGGGCAAAATTTAAACGTGGTTCTTTAAACTATTTGAGCCAGGTTGGTGTTTTATCATCTTTAGACAACTCAATTTTAAAATCATAGTCATTTAGCTGTCAAGCGGTCTTGCACACTAGCTTTATCTGATTTTGGATATTAAAAACGTGTTTATATTTTCAGTTCATAACGCCGAATCACCAGGGGCTCAGCCATGGAGCCCACCCGCAGGCAGCCAACCCCGCCACCCGCAGGTCTGCGTCCCGCCGCGTCCCGCCCGCCAGTGCTCCGTTGCGCCCGGCAGGCGCAATATTTCACGCGCGGAATTACTTATTTAGAACACACATACAACCACACACGACGACACATACACACACACACACACACGACCATGACACAACACAACCACCACCACCACCACACCACACACACCACACACACACGGCACACACACACTCACACAGCACACACAACCCGCACAACTCACCTCCAGTTAATCCACTCATTAATTTATTAAACATTTTTACGCTCATTTTGTATTTTAATGTATCGAATAGTTACTGTGTGTTATTACTCATGCCTATTTGTTACTTATTAATTTGAACACACACTTCACACAAAACACCACACGCGCCACAGTACACACACAACACTACACTTGTTTTAACAGGGATCAGTGTTATGTTAAGTAATAAGTACTTCTGGTACTTGAGTGCATTTAGTTAAAACATTTTATTATATTATTATGGATTAGTTAAGGTTATTGTACTTGATACAAAGTTTGTCTATTTAGATAAACACATGCACACACTCCCCAACACACCTACCAAAAGCAGCAGTACACACCACACACACACCACCAACACAACACACACACACCACCTACACACACGCACATCGTCACTTACGCTATCAACGATATAATTTAGTAAATAGTTTTATTTTATTAATAAAAATTAGTTGTTATTTATTCTCTATTGCACTCATCTGTAAATATTACCTACTCAAGCAGAGCACACACACACACTTCACTATCCTCACAACACGCCAAAACACACACACACACACACACACAACCAACACAACACATACACACTTACACATACGATCCCACCAGCCCTATATTGATGCCCTATCTTTGATGCCTCCGCTTTTGTTGCCTCAACTTTGATGCCTCAGTTTTGGTGCCTCAACTTTGATGTCTCAGCTTTTTTTCGATGCCTCAATTGACTGCCCACCGCACTCAGCTTTTCGATGCCATCACAGCTTCTCTTCAACATTACACATCTTACGCTTCTGCTATTCTCAGCTTTGGCGCGTGGTTCGTCTTTGATGACGTCATCTTTGATGCCCAGTCATCTTGATATCCACCTATATTAATGATCTCATCTTTTATACGCAGTTTACACTTACACCTTTATACACACATACCCACTATGACTCTTATGACACATATGCAAATACACATAGACACTTACACTCACACATACACACCCAACACACACAATATATATATATAATATAATATATATATATATTTATTATATATATACCTCATTACTCATATATATATAATATATTAATATATAAATATAATATATATATTGTGCTGGTGGTGGGTTGTGGTGTGTGAGTGTAAATGTCTATGTGATCTTGCCATGTATGTGTGACATAAGAGATATACTGTATGTGTGGTTATAAGTTGTAAGTGTAACTGCTAATAAGATGAATCATCAAATTAGGTTCCGGTGATCAAAGATGACGCCATCCAAAGGATGGACGTCAATCCAAAGGGGACGAAACCACCAAAGCTGAGGATACAGACTCCAGTTATTAAAGTTGAGGTCATCAAAGGCTGACTGGCATCAAAGTTGAGGGCATTCAAAAGCTGAGACATCAAAGTGGGTGCGGCATCAAAACTGAGGCATCAAAAGGTTGAGCGATGGCAACAAAAGCCCAGAGGCATCAAAATAGGGCAATCAAAATATCGGCTTGGGTGGGATCGTTATGGGTAAGGGTGTATGCGTGTGTGTGGTGTGTGCTGATGCTGTTGTGTTGTGTGTGTCTTGCGTCATCGGTGTGTGTGATGTGTGTTTCTAAATAATAATAACAATAGGCATGAGGTAAATAACACTAAAGTAACGATAATAAATAAATAAAATGTTTTAATAAATGTATCAAAGCGTGTTTGTGTGTGCGGGTCTGTGTGTGTGTGTGTTGTGCTGTGTGTGTGTGTGTTGTGTAGCTGCTGTGTTTGTGTGTGTGTGGAGTGTGTGCATGTGTGTTCTAAATAATAAACAACTATGCATGAAGTAATATTAACCACTAAGGTTATATAATGAAATTAAAAAATAAAATGTTTTATAAATTATTTACGCTATATACGTTAAAGTGAGTGTGCGTGTGAGGTGATGTGTGTCGTGGTGTGTATTGTGTGCGCTGTGTGTGTGTGTATAGTGCGGCTGTTGTGGTTTGTGCTATGTGTCGTCGGTCGATTCCTAAATTAATAATAAATACAACAATGCGATGAAGTTAAAATAACACTAAGTATAATAATAAAAATAAATCTAGAAATGTAAAAATAAAAATTATACGTTATATGTGTTGTAAGTGAGTGTGTGTGCGGTGCTGGTGTGTCGTGTGTGTGTGCACGTGTGTTTTGTGTTGTTGGGTGTGTGTGTGTGTGTGTGGTGTGTGTGTGTGTGTGTTGTGTGTGATGTGTGTGTATGTTGTGCGTGTGTGTGTGTATGTGTGTTCTAAAATAATAATAACCGCGGCTGGCGGAAAATATTGCGCCTGCGGGGGCGGGAACGCGGCGGGCGTGGACGCGGCGGACGCACCTGCGGGTTGCGGGGCTTGGCTGCCTTTGCGGTGGCTCATAGGCTTGAGCCCTGGGATTAGCTCCTTATTCTGAAAACTTAAGAATAAAAACACTTTAATTAACAAAATCAGATAACTTGTGCATCGCTTAACAGCTAAAATGACTATGATTTTAAAATTAGGAGTTCTAAAAGATAATAAAACACACACCTGCTCAAAACAAGTTTAAAGAACAAGTAATTTGCAAACGACGATTAAAATAATTTCGACCAATCCACTAACGAGGTCATATTAAGCAGATAAGATTACCCAACCAATCACAAAGTTAACGGGAAAAATTCCTTTTTTACCTGCTTAAAGGATCTTCCGATCCAGCATGTTTCATTTAAAAATATGATTTATAAAAATAATTATATAACAATTGATTCTCGCATTTCCTGCTCTATACTGGAATTACCCTTCTTGACCTGGTATTAGGCATTAATCAGCCCTTCTACAAAAAGGCTTATCCTAATTTAGGCCTAAAATTTAGGCCTAACGTAGTGATTTGCACCACATTTTTTACAGAAAAAGGTCAGTTTGAAATATATTTTGACCTGGTTATAGGCCTAAATCGCGCTCGGGTTACTCTAAAAAAGGATTATCCTAAAGTTTAGACCTAAAGTAGATTATTTCCAACCACATTTTACAGAGCAGAGAGGTCCACGTTTTCGTATCTTAAGGAGTGCCGGTGTTGTTGTGTTTTCATCTTGAATGGCATTGTCCAATGACATAGATAATAATAATTAAAATAAAGAAAACCCATAAATTATTTAAGAAAAAACTTTGAAATATTTTTTAGTTAACATCTGAATGAATAATATAAACGTAAGTGAATAATTTGCTTATTTCGTTTAAACTAAAAACTTAGAATGGATTTTTAATTAAATAAATGTTATTTAGCCGAGAAAGATACTTATTTGTAATTTTGTTATACGCTTATACGATAAAGCTAAAAGATTGATGTAAAGCCAGTACAGTCAATAAGAACAAAAACGTGGCATAGCTTGATGTAGAGGGTGCTCGGGCTGGTCTTAACTGATTATTGCTTGTAAGGTAGCGTAAAATATATGTCTTAACTCCAAAGATTTTCACTAAAAATATTTTAGTAACTAATCATTACACTTATTTATTCGGTAAGAGTGATAAAATTATAAACCCATTTGAGTATAAACAGTTAATAATAATTTCTTTGTTCAAAACCATAATGATTGATTTTGTGTAAGTTTTAAGAACTTTGAAATAATTTTTAGTTATATTTTGAAGATGAGTTTAAGCTCAAGATTTCAAGTACCTTTAATTTAAAAACAAAAATGTTTTAATAAGATTTATACGTGGCATGTGGTTGTACACGTTTAAAATCTGCTGGTGGACGAGTATAATCTGTGTGTGAGTGTAAAGAAATCTGCGGGTTTGTAAGTAAATCTGTGGTTTGGAGTGTAAGTACAATCTGTGTGGTGTTAGTGTAAGTAAAATCTGTGTGTTGTGGTGTGTGTGTGTGATGTAGTTTTAAGTATGAAAGCAGGAAGTATCTGTTGCGTGTTGTATATTAAGGTGTAAATGTAAGTTGTCTATGGCCTAAATGTAAGTGTCATAGTGGATATGTATGTGTTGTTTTATAAGTGTTCATAAGTGAATGTGTGGTTATTAAGTGTCATAGTGACTCAAGCTGTCATTATGTAATTGTGTGTACTAAGCTGTCATAGTGAATGTGGGTGTTCTAATAATAATAACAATTAGGGGTGGACCAAATCTAAACTTAATGTATAATAAACAAATTAAAAATAAAATATAATAAATAACTAGAAAATCAATAAAAAATCTTATAATTAATAAATAAAAAATGAAAAAGACTAGTGATAAAACAAATAAGAAGAACTTAGAGTAAAATAAAAACATATTGTGTAGAAATATATTACTTAAAAACAGTAAAAGCAGAAAGTTATAAAACAGTAAAGCACGAAACGTGTTAAAGCAGTTAAAGCAGAAAGTTAAAGCAGTAGAAACGCAGAAAGTTTAAAAGCAGTTAAAGCAGAAAAGTTAAAGCCCAGTAAGAGCAGTAAACACCAAAAAGCAATTACTAATTCCCCCCTGGCTGTTAAGGTAAAACCCTCTATTGTTTTACTGCTGTTTACTGCTACTTGAAGGTATGTATGTATGTGCGACGTTTAAAGCAGTTTAGAAGGCAGAAAGTTAAAGCAGGTAAGACCAGGAAAGTGCTAAAGCAGGTAAAGCAGGAAAGTTACAAGCAGGTAAAGCAGAAAGATATAAAAGCCCAGTAAAGCAGAAAGTTAAAGCAGTAACAGCAGGTAAAAACAAAAAGCTACTCTTAAGTCCCCCTAGGTGTTAGGGTAACACCGTCTCATTGTTTTACTTGCTTTACCTTGCTTTCTAAGGTAACTGTAATGTATGGAGTTTAGTTAAACAGGCTAAAGCGAAAGTTTTTAAGCAAGTACAAGCATGTGTTATAAGCAGGTTAAAACAGAGTTTAGAAGCAGTAAAACGAGTAACAAACAATAGAGGGTGTACCCAACACCACTACTAGGGTAGTATGCGTTGTTTTACTGCTTTTACTGTCTTTAACTCTATCTGTTTTTACTGCCTATTTTCCTAGTATTTAGCGGTTTTAAATAAAATTTCTACAATTTGTAATAATAATTAAAACTGTTTATTATTATTCATACGCGAGGTTTTTTTTTTCTTCTTACAAGCAATTTTTAAAAATTTTATAAATTAAAAAGTTTTAATATTTTAAATTATATAAATGCTCTGAGTGCAGTGATACAGTTTTAGGTTTCGCGAAAATGTTTTGAATAAAAACTGTTTTTAAGTATTTTAATTTTTAGGCGTGGGCTAAATATTGACCCATGGAAACCAAAGGGCTGCGTCGTGTGTTTATACAATAATAGATAATAGATAAATGTTAAGTGTTAAGTGTCTATAAGTGGAGTGTTGAAGTGTCATAGTTATGATAGCGTGATTTACTGATGTTGCAGCGATGTGTGTGTATGTTTGTTGTGTCGTGGTGTGTGTGATCGCCACTCTCGTGTCGGTCGTGTGGTGTGTGATGTGCTGCGTGTGTGTTGTTGGTGGTGCGTGTTGTGGTGTGTATAAGTATAAAGTGTGCATGTGTGGTGTGTGTGTGTGGGATGTTCGTGATGTTGTGTGTGTGTGTAGTGTTGTGTGTGTGTGTGTGTGCTCGCCTGTGTGTGTGTGTGTGTGTGTATGTCCGCGGCTGAAATAAGTTAGGAAAGATTCCCATACAGGTCAGGTAACCTACATGACCTCATAGTAGCACAGATTACCTTACCAAAGGCATAGGTTATCATTACCGTGAATTGAGCTTAAGCCGGGGTGGATGCTAGGTGCATAGTTGGTAGGCTTAGGGTGTAGGTGTAAGCCAGTTGTAGTGTGTAAGCCAGGTGTAGGTGTAGGATAGGTTTAGGTTAGGTTTAGGTAGTAGGTTTAGGTTAGGGTAGGTTATGCTTAGTTAGGTCAGTTTAGGTGCAGGTTTAGGCTATGTGTAGGTTGGGTATAGGGTATCCGGCAAGGTCAAAGGCTCAAATATCATGTTCAAACAAGGTTAATATATATTTGGTATGATTATATATATAATAACTATATTATATATATAATATATATTATATAAATATATATATATATATATATTAAATATATATAATATATACATATAATATTACTATATGATTATATATAATATATAGTATATATAGTATTATATATATTCATAATAAATATATAATAAATATATATCTATATAATATATAGTATATTACTGCCTTCTCTCTCTCTCTCTCGTCTCTCATCTCTCTTCTGACTTCTCTCTTCTCTCTCTTCTCTCTCTTCTCTCTCTTCTCTCTCTCTCTCCTCTCGCCTTCGCTCGCTCTGCTCGCTTTGTTAGGCATGGGCCTGTCTTGATCGTACAAAAGTATCTTCCAGTGTTAGTCTCGATTGGACGAACACATAATACCAAAAAATAAAATAAAAATTTCTAGAAGAACATTGGAATGAAAAAATGAAATTCACGTACGCAAAATAATTGAAAATCAATTAAAAAATAAAAAAATAAGTAAATTATTCAAATAAAAATTTGGATAAATAAATTCAAAATAAAATTAATAAAATTTTGGAAATAAAAATGAATAACATCGACAGCTGGTGTTCTTCCACGTTGCTGTTTACGAAATCGAAATTCAAAGATTTCGTTTTCACGTGACGATTCTCAGGATGAGAGATGTCACTCTATAACAGCAAATAAAAAAAATAATAAATACGCAAAATAGTCCAAAATAATTCAAATAATGTAATTAATTAAAATTAATTAAAGTTCAATTTTTAACTTAAATTTAAAAAAGCACTTCAAGAAAAACTTTCAGTGGCTCAAACACATCTATGCGTCTAAAGTGTAAAATGCTTTAAAAACCCTAATGTTGATAGCTGGATTGAACCAGCGTCGGGTACTCTCTCTCTCTCTCTCTCTGCTCTCTCTTCTCCTCTCTCTCTCTCTCCTCTCCTCTCTCTCTCTCTCATCTCTCTCCTCTGTCTCTCCTCCTCTTCATATATAATATATATTTAGTATATATATACTACTATTAATATATATATATATTATGTATGGATACCCCATCTATAGGTTATCTTCATACCAAATTTATATACAAATTTATTCTATATTATAGAACAATATTTACTAATTATAGTATCATACTATATATTATATAGCGATTTTATAAATTTTTTAAACATTGTATGTTTGATTTGGATGAGCATGTTTGGTTAGTGGTGTGGACTGAAAAGAGTTATCTACGCTACAGAAATCACTAAGATTATTATCTATTATTTATTATCTATATTATCAAGGTCATCAAAATTTTAAAATATTATTTATTATTACTATTATTATTATTATTTATTATATTAATCTATTATTATTATTTTATTAGTTATATTATTATTATTATTATTATTATATCATATAATCAATTATAATAATGAATTACTTGGGGACAGCCGTGCACCCGTTGCTTTTTCATAAACAAACCCTGCTTTCCAAAACTATCTCATACCAGCATCTCCGACATCTCTTAGATCTGTGGACTAAAGGTCATAAATTGTGCCCCGATGCCGTGCGGTATGGTTTTATCCTTTCGGTGGCTATATATTTGGATTTATGAACGGATAGAATCCGCACACATATAAAGCGTTAAGGCTGAAGGTGTTCACAGGCACAGGTCTAGAACAGATAGAAGTAAAGGACTGGTGAAAAAATCGGGTGTGTGTGTGCTCCCTCGGGTGGCCGTTGTGTGTGTGGTAGGGTATAATATAGTACTATTAAATATATATATAGTATACTATATATATAGTATATACTACTATACTATACTAGTATACTATACTATAGTATATCATCATAGCATACTATATATATAAAATGCGGCGTGCGGGCGGGACACGGGCGGGATGGGGGACACAAGGCAATGGCGGATGTGAAACCACGGTTCAGGGGCCGGGGCGGGAAGACGCCGGTCGGGCTTGCGAGTGTCTCTGACCGGTCTCGCAACCGTGGGTGCCTCCCAGCCGGATCACGGATTAAAGACATTCAAAAAAAGAGGGCTAGGCCCCTTAAAGGACACATATAAAATTACCGTGGGGCAAAAAATTGCCCACGGCCTTCGAAAAACATTCAGGGAGGGGGTTTAAAATAGGGTGGGGGTAAAAATTCTCTAACGGCGGTACAACACGGTTGCTGAACGCAAAACCGTTTGGGCGCAACCCTTTCTTCGAAAAGGGTGCTGTAAACAAGTCTAGGCCGTCCCAGGCAAAATTAGGTTGGGTGCAGACAATCCTCAGGGTTCTCAAAAACATTAGGGTTCCTCAAAAAAGAAATAGGGCTTCTCCAAAAAATTTAGGGTTCTCAAAAAAAATACCGATGGGCCAAAAATTGACCCACTTGAGAAGATATCATAAGGGATGGTCGATCAAAGAAAGGTAAAAGTTCCCCAATAAAGGTTAAACGGGCCCAAAAACAGGTACAGGGCCCAAAAGCGGCTCAAAAGGCCCAAAAACTGTGTGCAAGAAAAAACCCGGTAAAAAAACACTCGGGCTTTCAGAATCAAAGGATCAAGGTCAAAAAAAGAGTTCACAGGCTCCCAAAACTCAAGGTAGCAAGGTCAGGTTCAAGGGCAGGGTAGGTTGGTGCAAGGGGTCATTTTCGGACCGGAATGGGTCAAGTCCTCACTACTAATGGACTTTTGAAATACCTTCCTATCGATCACTCCGCACTTCACGACAGATCCATTTACCTTGTCTTTGGTTTAAAGAATGAGTCTACTCTTGGTCATTTTAGATAATCACTTCATTTCCATTTCTCCTTCTTCACTTCTGCTATTTGTAACTGTTGGAGCCATTTCAAGCCTTTTAAGAAAAAAATATTAAAATTAGATTAGAAAACAGAGGCCGCAAAATAAGCAGCCTTAGACTATATTACCAATAATAGGCAACCCTTGATACCAATGTGGAACCGGCACTTTTTTCCAGGCAAACCTTCAAGAAAGGGGACAAAAGTTGGCCAGGATACTATTGCTATTTTCTCTTTATGCTGACCAAAATTCCAGGAAGTTATTCATATATATACTATATAGATATATATATATATAGTATTATATATACTACATAATATTTGAATACACTATATTATAATATATAGTATATGATTATTATATATAATAATCTAACTATACTACGTATATTTCGTATACCTTATATATACTTAATTATAATATACTAATAAACATTAAACACTGACGAACCGATCGTGCCCTATATACTACTATATATAATATCATATCAACAATATATATTAGTATACTCGCATATTCAGCTACGAAAATATTTTTTTGTTTGATATTATAAATATATATATATACTAATATAGATATAATATATATATATGCTTATATTTATATAATATGATATATAACTTTATATAGCTATATATAATACTATACTATATACTATATATATATATATAGTATATATCACATTATATATTATCCTATATATATATATAACTATTATAACTATAGTATACATATATATCACCTCATTATATATCCACTAAAATACCAACATCAGTACAAGTTTTTAAAAAAAATTCCCTGCCCTCCAGAATTTGCCCGCCCTCCAGGAATTTGCCGCAGCCTCCAGACAATTTGCCGCCCCTGGGCACCCGGGCCAGCGTGGCCCCAAATTGCTTCTAAAATACCGGCCATGTATAGTATATCCAACTATAATATATAATATAATAATATTATTATATATTTATATATATATATATATAATATATATTATTATATATATCTAATTATATAGTAAGTATAATAATAGTAATATATATTATATTTAGTAATATATAATATAAATCCCATATATATAATATATATTCAGTATATATATCATATATATATCATACGGTATATATATAACTATAATATCTATAACTAACAAATCCTAATCAGGTTTATCTATGGTATATATGCATATTTATTATCGCTATATACAATTGAGTGATGAGTGTAAATTAGTATATCATTTATATATATATATATATAACTATTATTTTATATATAACTTATAGTATAGTATATGACTACAGTATACTATATTATCATTGTTTTGCATTGAAAATAGCATTAAAGATTTATATACTCATACTATAATATATACTTATATATATACTATCATATACTAGTATATATCAATATATATAAGGTATCATAGTATCTTTGTCATGTGATACATTACATCATACATTAATTTACATATACAGTATAATATATACATAACATTATACACCTACTACCATTATACATAATACCACTCATATATCTAATTATACAGTATACACCACTATAAACATCATTACATTTAACATTGTACACTACTACAATATACATAGTACACTTTACAGTTCCTACAGGCCATAGACTACGCACTCCATCGACATATACATATACAGTATTACGAGCAGTCAGCATACATACACTATATCCATATATTCATCTGATATAATATCATATTTAATATATATATATTATACTATATATATATATATATATAATATACTATCTACTACTATATATATATATTATATATATATATATACGGTCAGCTACTTATACTATACTATATAAAATAATTAGGCAATTCTACAATCATTTATACCACAAATTAAATCATGAAATAGTATATATTGCATATATACTATATATATAATATATAATACATATATATATATAGATAATATACTATACATATATATATATATATATAATATTATATATATTATATATATTATATATTATATCGTCATATGTACTTATATATATATTATAATACTACCACATATATCATATAATATATTACATTTATATTATATATATATATATACTATATATATTTATACTACTATATATATATATACTGTATGACATCGTAATTTAATTCATATTATACCAACATATACAATATAGCATAATAACATAACACTATACACATTAACAGTATAACATGCCTTAGTAACTTACATCTCATAACATTACATACATATACAGTTATACATACTATACACACTTATTTATACATTCGCACAGTATTACATCAGCGCCTATAATCTAGTATTATATATATATATCAATACTATATATATACTATATCATATAGAATAATATATATGATATATATATATTATATATATAATGCATATAGCCTATATATATATATATCGTGTAGATATATAATATACCCATATCATATATAGGGTTATACTACTATTACTATAATATATATATATATATTATATAGTATATATACAATACATAATTATAATATATATTATTTAATATATACTATACTATTATAATATAATATGATACCTGCATCACATACCATACAACTCACCCTAGTATCATATTATATAGTATACATATATAGTATATCATATATATATATATAATAATTATATAGTATATATATATATATATATATAATATATCATAATATTATACTTATATTATCATATATATATATATAGCTATATATAATATTATACATATTCAATATCAAAATTTAGCGAAAGAATAATGAATGCAAGGTTTTACGAAGAGTTTAACACATCTCAGCTTAGCAGTATCCTCACTTAATCAGTCTTGGTAGCATGCAACAAATCAATGTCGATTTTACAGAATAGAGATATACCATATACATACTTATATCCAAAAATATACTATATATATTATTATATTACCTACATATCATATATATATATTATACTATATACCTTATAGCGTATCCATCCCATACTAGGCTACCATATAATATAATATATTATATATACTATATATATATAATATAAATACATAGGCAATTCTACCAATCAGCTTACCAAAGATTAAATCATGTTACGCTTTCTCAAGGCTACGGTTAGACTTTTTGAACTATAAAATTACAAAAAGCAGTACCAATAACTTGTCTGTGAATACTGACTAATTTGCTTTATAGTCTTTGTTTGAAACTGACGTAATACTATCAGGCCATTTATTTCTTTAGAAATATATCTTTATTACCTAATTTTCCTTAAAAAGCAAGTCGTCGCGGCCGAAAATCCTTAAAATACATCTTCCGTTAACAATTCTGTAAATAATTAAACAGTAGGTTCTTATAAACGTTCCTCTTGTTCAAAAAACCACACCAAGACGTCGTTAAAAGTTTGCAATAATGGAAAGACAACTACGCCGAAAATACTAAACCTTCGCAATTGTGCTATAGTGTGCAGACCTATGTTACGCACGTATTTAAGCAATTGACAGCGGCCTGCATACGAATTGTTTAGTCAGCGAATGTGTTTTTTTAAATCTGTTGAAACAAAGACTTCTCAACTACTAGTGTCGCATCTCGTTTTTTAACCAAGTTACCTGTCGTTCCATTCATCCTCGTAAAGTAGCTATCAAAAACGCCACAACATTTGTAGAGAAGCATTCTTGTCCTTTGTCCCTGCTCCCAGCACCTCGCCCATTCACTTAGGTAAAAAGTCATGTTAAATTACGGTTACTTCGACTGGGCAATTCATAATGCAGGGGATAACTTTCTAAGTTCCTCCTTTTTCATATCTATTCCTAACAGTCAAATCCTCCAAATAGTCAATAGTTGGTGACTTCACCTTACTTTCCACCACTAAAAAAATTCAACTTTCTATGAACTGACTTGAAGCAGTACATATTTAACTCTTGACTACTTTCTTCTGTGAGAAGTATAAATACTCTTGGTTGAAACATTAACAACAATTTATCTGGAAATATATCCGCAGCAGCTTTGACAGCTTTCGAAGTTAGAACTGCTCAGGTTGTGAAAGTATATTTCCCTTCACTCTAATTCTGACTGTTCAAGGTTTGTAATTTAAAAAAAAAAAATTACGTCTGTGCTTCAATTTCCAAGACTTTTATCTAACTTTACGTTACCATATTTTCTCCTTTCTCTAGTTATTACAACTGTTTGTAACACAAATACATTTCTTATGACTAAATCAGCAGTCCCAGACTGGATGGTTGTGGTCTCTCTCTTCTATCTAAGTCTTTTTGTGTAGAATTTTTCTTCTTTTCATTTCCCACAAACATCGAATTATTTCCTTTTAAAGCGTGCATCAGTGCTTATATCAGAGAACCTCAATAGCTGGTTTGATCCTTGGAATGAACTAGTTTTTTATGTTTCTCTATCTTACTTTGTTCACGATTTTAGAGCTGCGAGTGGAAGCTATATTTGAGAAAAAGGGAAAGCATGATTTTAATCATTGTATCAGTTTCTTAAATAACAATTTAAAAGTTTGTTATATATAAATTTATGCTTTGTCCCCAAAAGAATGTTTATTCAGAATGTTTATTCATTGATGTAACAATCAAAAATATTTTTTTAGACAAATGCTAGATTTTCTGTGCTTGTAAGTGATTTACTATTTGACATTTTTACTGTAAATACAGTATATTATTTCCTTTAGTTTTCTAATTCAGTTAATCCTCAATAAAATTACATTATAACCAATCTCACCCCTTTGATTAGGAAGGAAAACATGTAGTTATCGACAATACAAATCCAGATAAGGAATCCAGATCAAGGTATATTGCCGTGGCGAAAAAGGCGAATATTCCTGTTCGCTGCTTCAAACTAGACATATCTTTCGAACAAGCCAAACATAACAACAGAGTAAGCACAATTAATTCATTAAATTTCGTTGTAAAAATATATCAATAGAAAATTCTAATTCATATTTTAGGATTTGCATTAGTATATTTATTATTAATTTTTCAGTTTAGAACTCTGATTTCTGAGCATCTAAGATCAATGAAATGGTTTACAATATGTACAAAATATTTCCCATATTTTTGTGTGTGTGTACCTTACATTTTGTATTAAATTTAAAACAATTTAAATTTAAATACATTAGTTTTATCATTGCAGTCAGTAGAACCCTCCCATTAGCAGAAGGTTTTACAGATATTATTAAAGTTAATTTCTGATCTTCAAAATTCTAAGGAATGGAACGCATTTATAAATTGTTTTTATTAGAAAAGTAGAATTAGAGATTAAAAATAATTTATTTAGAGATCATATAATAAATTAAGGCAAAATGTGGACTATAAACTAATTACACCTGAGCTGTTTAAATATATTAAAACGTATAAGGAATGTTTTTATTCTTACTCACTGTATGCAATGCTCTGGCCTGATAAAAATAATAATAGAAAGCAGTATACTAATTACACCTGACTAAATAATAATTTAAAAATTGTTTTAAGGCCTCAGTAATACTAATACTGTCTCAAGTTCAGAAGCTAAGCATCTGATATCTCAAAATATTTATTATTCTCATCCAAAGGAAATACTATATAGGAAGACAAGGTAGCAAAGTCTTAAAAAAAAAAAATTGCTTACAACATGCTTTGTTTAAACCTATATAAGTGGCCAAAATCTTTCAAAATATAAATACATCTTCGCAGAAAACATTTGGTAAATGTCAGTATATATAATTATGATATAGCTAATCTACTAACTGCTACGGCCTATTATTTTTGTATTATATATATATATATATATATATATATATATATATATATATATATATATATATATATACCTCTCTCTATATCCTAGAGCAATTGAAAAAACTATTTTCGGTGTCTATTATGAACACTGAATCTAAATTTATAAAGGCATCTCATTGACAGGCTTTGTAATTGTTTTATAATAAAAGGAAGACCTTAAACAATCTGAAAGACTTGCAACTATATATATATATATATATATATATATATATATATATATATATATATATATATATATATATATATATATATATATATATATATATATATATATATATATATATATATATTTAGGTATATATATATATATATATAAATTAATGTTCAAATTCTGCGTACAAAGGCTCTTGGGTGTCATCTTTGCAGAGGAGGTAAATTCATTTTTAAGTGCAAAATACTTCGGTCAAACTGCAAATCTTTCCCTCCAGATTTGGATCAGTCAATGGCAACTTATCTGCACGGAACTGATGTGGATTGTAAAAGTGCAGAAACTTAATTAAACGCCTTCAACGAAAAGGCTGGATTTGGAGCAAAGCTAATGCTTCGCGATAGGAAACCCTTGAAAATGGCCAAAGTGTAGCTATCATAGGATGGGGTATTACTTTTAACACAGCAATATTCAAAAAGATTAGAATGGTGTGTAGCTATAGTAAAATGACCAGTAATGGAAATATGATCCACTTTCCGCAGGATTGGCAAAAGTTGCTAATATTGATGGGTGTGGAAACAAAAAGAGGTGGTGGTGTTTTCTCCAGGGCGAGCACGTAAAGTTGGCCGGTGGTTGTGAGCGGAGTTACATTCATTAATCCAATTTCACATCATTTTAAATCTGGCCGCTCACAAAGCCGATAACACCACTAAGTTGTGCGTAAAGAACGACTTTGGGATACCGGTCATTTTGAATAAGTTTTACTACACTCGCTCACAAGCGGGACCAGACTTCATATTCGATCTGGACACGCAATTGTGGTAATAAGAATTTATTAATTCTGAATTGGGTCTGGCATGTGGAGCAGTGTAAATGTTTGATCTTATATTGCGCACCCGTAATTCAATTTAGATTGGATGACTGAAAATGGAGAAAATGGAAGCCTCACAAGTTCCCCCCCCCCTTTGATGATATTCTTAAAGACACATTTGGAGCTGGTGTTTGCATTTGAGGAATGCTGTCTCGCCCCATGAGGGAGAATATGTTCGATAAAACTGATGATGACATTCAAACCAATAGCGAGTTAAAAAAGCCGAATTGTATGATTCCATTGTGAAACTAAAAAGGCCGAAATTCTAGATAATGAAGCAGAGTTGTGATCTTGTATGCATGATATTTTGAGGGTACGCATTAATTAGTTAAAATTGGAATGTGCCCTCGGAGATCTAAAACGAAGATTCATGAAAACGCCATTCTCCTCGAGATGTACTTCGATTTATCTATTGAAAAAGACCCGTACCACCACCTTGCTGCATGAATGGGTTTCCCAAGCATGATGGTTTATTAAAGCAAAGGTCCACTATTGAGCTGTGCTTGCAGAAACAGAATTGAAAGTTTGTAGAAAGTATAGGCTCTCTACAGCTACAAATAGTAGTCTGATACTTTTTTAATGAACTTTCCAGTATGGCGACATTTGGTATTTAATCAAAGTGGTTATAATAAGAAAACATTTGATTTGTAATAGTTGAAATAATAAAAATATATGGGAAACTAAAGATATTAGAAATAAAAAAAAACAAAAACACAATACACTCTTTTGTGATACAATGAAAAAGGTGTATCTGAACCTCCTCACCACAGTAAGGTTTTTCAGTATATATATATATATATATATATATATATATATATATATATATATATATATATATATATATATATATATATATATATATATATATATATATATATATATATATATATATATATATATATATATATATATTATATATATATATATATGAAAACTAGTTTACACTTAATTTTCAAAGTTCTTTTATTTGATTATTAATAAAGTTTATATTCTGTGACTAGTATTGGTTTATTATGATAACTTAAAAAAAAATTGAAAACATCAAAATAATGCCTCGTTATTAGCGGCTTTTTGCTTATGATACTCAGGGTGCTTAACTTTGATATGTGCTTGTAGATTCCTTTTTCTTTTTATGGTCATTTTACAGACTGGACAGGGTAGACGAAGATCAGCACCATTATGCTCCAAGACATGTTCGGCTAAAACTTCTCTTCGGGTGAAAGACCGTGGACATAAGTGGCAGTTATACGGACGGAAGTGTGCCAAATGGTGACGTTTTAAAATAGCTACTTTGGCAAAAGACTTTCTGCAAATTGGGCAAAGGAAAGGCCTGCCTAATTCTGCTCCTGTTTCCTTAAAAAAAAAAAAAAATATATATATATATATATATATATATATATATATATATATATATATATATATATATATATATATATATATATATATATATATATATATATATATATATATATATATATATATATATATATAATCATCTACCTTCTTTCTCCAAGACTAGGGGTAAGGTGCGTAAGATGCACCGGAAACAGAAAAGTAGTAGAAGAATATGACGAGTCGAAAAGAAAGCCCAGCCTTACTGCCCCCTTTATACCTATTAGTGAGAATTCGTCGCAGTCAGAAAATCTACCGTAGAGCTTCACGGGACTGCGACGGACCCTCACCATGGCATCTCGTCAGTGTGGGGTCAGGTGGGCCATACTCACTCACTCCTATTATGCACCTTTCTTCTCGTCTCTGCCAAACTCACATTTTCCTCCTCCAGGCATTGCTTTACTGACTAAATCCACTTTTTATTCTTTTTATTCGGTCTCCCAGTCGGTCGATTCCCAACACACTCTCCACTATACATCCGCTTAACCAATCTACTATCTTCCATCCTTTCCACATGACCAAACCATCTCAACGTACTTTCATTTATTCTCTCATTTATCCCTTTCTTTACACTACATAACTTTCTAACACGTTCATTCTTCATTTTATCATTTATTCTCACACCTAACACGCCCCTAAGATTGTCCATCTGAACACATTGTACTTTAAATCTATACCTCTTATTCCAGACCATAGTCTCACTACTATACATTAACACAGGTAACAATCATGTAAGACCCTAGCGCACTCAAGACTTAGTCCTTTCAAATCCACCAACAATTTAATTGCACCAGCCACCTTCCTACCATTCACAACTTTCCTACTACACTCTAAATCATCCGTTTCCTTTTCATCTAACATATATCCTAAATATTTAAACTCAAGACACTTGTTCTAGCTGCTCACCATCTAATATAACTTCACACCGAGTTGTCCTCGCCTGTATAACCTTACTCGTATCTATACTACTTTTAAAAACCACTCCTTTTACACACCCTGCCAAATCTCTCTACCAATGCTTTCAAACTCTCTTCTGATTCACCGCACAAAACCAAATCATCCGCATATAATAGGCAGGACACCATATATATATATATATATATATATATATATATATATATATATATATATATATATATATATATATATATATATATATATATATATATATATATATATATATATATATATATATATATATATATATATATATATATATATATATATATATATATATATACATATCAGTGGCGTACGAAGGTTATAATTGGGTAGGCAGCTATTTATATATATATATATATATATATATATATATATATATATATATATATATATATATATATATATATATATATATATATATATATATATATATATATATATAATATATATATATATATATATATATATATCAGAAGAGAGAGAGAGAGATTCAAAAAATATTTTCAAATATATTCGTACGGTGAACAGTTTCGTACTCGCGAATGCGAATTTCGCGTATTTTTCGCTCCGAACAGCAGGTATGACGGCTTTTTCCTACTATTTTTATATGAAGTATGAATGAATCTCCATGCCCATGGCTTTGGTTTACTTTTAAGAACAGGAGTAGGAAGGAGAATTTCAAATAATTTAATTATTATAATTGTTGTTGTTTAGTTTTTGATTTTTTTAAATTTATTTTATAAATCAGAGTCTTTTTTTCATTTAAAATTTTAATAATTTATTAACTTTACCATTTAATTTATTCTATTAAAGACTCAAAAATATTGGTGGGAGCTACCTACCCTGCCTACCCTATATATACGCCCCTGATATATATATATATATATATATATATATATATATATATATATATATATATATATATATATATATATATATATATATATATATATATATATATATATATAACTCTATATATTCTTTCTTTCTTCACCTTCCTCTTTTGCCCCAAGATTGGGGGGTAGGTGCTGTACAAGCATCGGAAAGAAAAGCAGAAGAACATGACAACACAATCGAAAAGAAAGCCCAGCCTTGCCGCCCTCTTGTGCCATTAATTAGTGAGAGCTCGTCACAGACAGAAAATCCACCCAAGAGCATCATCGGCGACGGACCCTCACTATAGTAAATCGTCAATGTAAGGGTTCATCCCTAGCCCAGGTGGGCCTGGCCATGCCCCCCACATACAAAACCCACGCCAATTTCTCTCCTATCATGCCTTTCTCTCGCCTCTAGCAAACTCACATTTCTCTCCTTCAGACATTTCTTTCCTGCCGACTCAATCCACTTTCTCTTCGGTCTCCCAGCTGGTCAGTTCCCAACACACTCTCACTATACATCCACTTAACCAACAAACTATCATCCGTCCTTTCCACATGACTAAACATCTCAACATACTTTCATTTATTCTCTCAATTTACCCCTTTCTTACCACACACCTCTCTAATACATTCATTCCTCACTTTATTAATTCTTTCACACCTAGCATGCCTAAGTTGTCCATCTGAACACATTGAACTTTAGATCTATGCTTCTTATTCAGACCATAGTCTCACTATATACAATAACACAGGTAACAACGTACCCTCATAAGACTCTAGCGCACTCAAGACTTAGTCGCTACATTCCTGTGATTTAGTTGCCAGCCGCTACCACATTCCTGGCACCACTACACTCTGCATCATCCGTTCCATTCTCATCCAACACATACCTAAATATTTAAACTCAGACACTTGCTCCAGCTGCTCATCATCTAACATAACTTCACACTGAGGACTGTCCTCCTCACAACCATAACCTTACCTCTTATCTACGTTTACTTTCAAGCCCTCCTTTTATACCCTGCCAAATCCTCTCACAATCCTCTCAAACTCTCTTCAAGTTCTTCTAGGGCTAGTCATCCACATACATAATGGTGCTTTTATCCATCTCTCCATTTCTCATCATTCTTTTCATTCCTGCATCACTGTTCTTTCATAACCCCATCCATATACATTGAATAGCCAAGGAGACATAACACAACCCTGTCTCACTCCCTTTATTAATCCTAAACCAATCCCCATTGACACCATTTTCTTACACACGCTCTACTATCGTCATACATACTTTTGATTCCATTTCAGAAAGCCTACCACAACACCATATATCACTAATACCTGTAACAAACTTCCTATAACTCTATCACTTTATTGTAAAATCCATAAAATATAAAAATGTAATTTATTCTTCTTCTCCCTCATTTTCTCAATCATTTGTTTCCAATGCTCAAAGATGGTCACCCTCTACCACTTCTAAACACCTTGTTCTTCACCAACCAGTCCCTCAGTCACTCGACACCTCTTTCAGCAAAAATACCAGCATATACCTTCCCTACAGCATCAGCTAAACTTATTCCTATAATTTCCTACGTTCTTGCCACCTATACCATATAAAGATTTTCATACCCTTCTCTCAATGGCGGACTATATCACAAACGCTTTATTTTGGCACAAGATCAGTCAGTCACCATCTCGCCTCCGTTCTTGAAGTCATTTCACTATTGTTTTTCATCTCTATACCATGAGTTTACAGAACTATAACATATCTGCATTCTCCATCAACCTATTAGCCTCATCCCCCAAAATACTGTTCTTATTTTAATCTAAACTGCACATTCTTCTTTCATCACATTACTGTTAATATTATTGCAGATTGTACTGAAGTGAACCTTTTTCCTCCATCCATTCATCAGTTTGCAAGGCATATTCTCTTCATTATTCTAACAGATTCACATATTCTCATTCTTAACCTTCCCCGCTTCCTTCAGGCTTCTATTCCTTATGTCCTCATTCATCCTCCTTCAAACTGTTATTACATCTTGTTTTCTCTACGTAGCCACCTTTTTAAGTATTTTCTTTTTCCTCCTTATATAATTGCAAGCATCTTTCTTTTGAAATTCATCATTTGCTTTTGAGTGTTCCTTCTTTCCACACACATTCACTGTCACCTCTTCATTCCTGCCAATCACTCTTAACATTCTTGCTTCCTACTTTAGCACATCCACACTGTGCTACTTTCAGTGCTTCCATTATTTTTAATTTGTTAAGTATCAACAATTGTTCTTCAGTTGCCTTGAGCGCTCTTGCATACTTAACATATTGTCTTACTCCCTTAACTTCTCACTCTTAATTTTACCTACTTCCCTTCGTTATATCACCTTCCTCTCCATCAAGCCCCACTAACTTAATTTATGAACTATTTATAGTCCGATAAGTCCATTTCTACAAACCCCTCACTGATTTGCTTTTGTCAACACATACTTCAACATCTCCTTCTTCACCAACACAAAATCAATCATACTTTTCACTTGATACCATCTCTACCTACACATACTCTAGTATACTTGCTGGATGCTCTTATGTTTAAGAAAGTATTACTTACACATACCTCTCTCACAGAGAAATCAATGCCTTCCTACCATTAGACTCTCCAGACTTTTGATACCTATTACTTTTATTACACTGATCACCCTATCCAGCCATTCAGGTCCCCAACACTCAATCTAAAGCTCCTGCTACCCCATTCCCAGGCATGTTCAGAATTATCCCAAAATCAACTCTGGCATTCCTCAGAGTGAATTATACAACATACAGCTACACATATGACCTTTTCAAACAGTTAGCATTCAGTTCTGGTTTCTTTACAAAAGTCTCTGTAGCTTCTTCCCAAATTATCTTCAAAGTTTGCTCTTCTCCTATATTCTCTTTGCTGCGTACATTTCACACACCATAGCTTTGCCTTTACTGCACCATGTGTTTGAAGTCACAGCTGACAAATCAGAAGTTGCACCTCTCACAATACACTCCCATACCTCTCCTCTTCTCCTCAACATTTGCTCTGACATTCCTTTGCCATGTGATTCTTTGTTCGCCGAAAGTTAGAGGTCGTTTACAGCGTCACACGACCTGTCTCGAGGCATGCATCCAGTATTCTAGCAAAGAGATGAGTGGTAGTGGGGCAGCCAACCCAGCTACCACCGCTTATCAAATCAGCTTCTGACCCTTTTGTGGACCTTGATGGCGGAAATTCTCTCCCCTTTTGCAGGTGCTGGTGTGGGATTACTAAAGATATATCTAAGAAGTGAGGTGTGTGCACAAT
Organism: Trachelipus rathkii; assembly: GCA_015478945.1. Classification (NCBI taxonomy): domain Eukaryota; kingdom Metazoa; phylum Arthropoda; class Malacostraca; order Isopoda; family Trachelipodidae; genus Trachelipus; species Trachelipus rathkii. The sequence goes on along the minus strand of JABUQX010016943.1, from coordinate 89,628 downwards.
CATATATCTCAGTGGATCGTGGTAAAAGTTTAGTAATATCTATTTGCCTGGGAGGATGATTTTGTGAAGAATATGAACACATAAAGAGAAAGACACACCACATTAAAAAAATGATTTCTTAGTTCAGTATTATTGTATATCATACTAATATATCTATATATATATATATATATATATATCTCTAAATATATATATATATATATATATATATCTATATATATCTCATATATATATATATATACCACATATCTCATATATATATATATCTATATATATATATATATATATATATATATATATATATATATATTAGAGTTAATCCAACACATACGATGTTATCGAAGTGAAAGTATGATTGATTTTGTGTTATTGGTGAAGGATATTAATGTGTGGTTGTGTAAATCATTAGGGTTAGGAAGATGGGATTATCGGATCATTGTTTTTTTTATGTAAGAATTAAGTTAGTGGGGGCCCCATGGAGGAAGGGTGATACAGAGAAAAGGTAGTGGAAATTAAAGTGAAGTTAAAATTAGCTCAGGAACCGTAAGGGATAAGTAATGTAAGAGCGCTTGCACTGAAAATGAAATCGGTTGAGAATGTGAACAAGTTGATACTGTAAACAAATCTGGGGCAAATGAAGAGGAAACAATTATTAGTATTTGAGAGTTGGATCTACTAAAGTAGGAAGTAGAATCATTAACAAGTGATGTGGGAGATGAAAGAGGGGTGAATGAATGTGCTAAACAAATGGTGAAATCTCAAAGAAAGATGCTTGGAATTATATAAGGAAAGAAATGCTAAAGGTGTGTGGAAAACAGAGATTAATGAACAGTTGGAAGAGAGGGATGGAATAAGGGACCTACAGGGGTAAATATGGAAGGCGCGAGAAAGGTTAAGAATGAGAGCAAAAGGATGGTGCTTTTGTAACTGATGGAATGGGGAGTGTGAAAGAACACTTCGAAAATCTGCACAATAATGATGAGGTGAAGAGGTGTTAGTGAATGTGTGTAGGTTTGATGGTGCAGAAGGAATAGTATTTTGGGGATTAGGTTATTAGTAAGGAGGGAGTAATGGGTAAGTGAAAAGTTGAAGGAATGGTAAATCTGCAGGTATAAGATGAAATTACTGGTGAAATGATCAGAACTGGAGGCGAGATGGTGATTGATTGGATTTAAGAGTTGTAGCCAATGGGCAGTTATGGAGGAGTATAGTTCCAAAGTTGGAGGAAGTATTATTATACCATATATAAGGGTAAGGGAAATAGTGTAAATTATAGGGGAATAAGTTTATTGAGTGTTAGGGAAGGTATATGCTGATATTTTGGTGAAAGAGTGAAGAACTAATTTGGGAAAGAAGTGAGTGTGTTTAGGGTGTGAAGATCTGTGGTCAATCTTTACATTGAAACAAATGATTGAGAAAATGAGGAGAAGAAGAATAGTTCTTGGGTTTGTCTGGATTTGTAACAAATACTGATGAGTTAATGAGACATTGTAAGGGTGTTAGTAAATGCTGTAGTGGTGGTAGGCTTCTGAATGGAATCAAAGTATGTGACGATAGTGAAGCGTGTGTAAGAATAAATGATGTCAGTAGTGATTAGTTTTTTTTTTTTTTAGGATGTAGCGAGGTGACACAGGGTTGTATCCATGGCTATTTTATTTATATATGGATGGGGTTATGAAAAGAATTAGAGGATGAGGTGCAGAAATGGTGTTAAAATAATGAAGAATGGAGGGCAGTGGAGTTGCCCCCTATATCTTACGGATGATTTGTTTATGTGGTGAATCGAAGGGTTGGTTGCCGTGAGAGATTTGGCAGGGTGTGTAAAGGAGGGGTTTGAAAGTAAACGTAGATAGTAGGGTTATGGTTGGCAGTGAAGAGGAAAGTCCTCAGTAGCGATTATCATGAGATGTTGAGCAGCTGGAACAGGTGTCTGAGTTTAAATGTTAAAAATATGGTTGGATGAAAGGGAACGGATGATACGAGTGTAGTAGAGAAATTGTGTTGTGAAGGTGACCAGTGAGGAGTCAAATCGTTGGTGGTGCAGGACTGAAATCTTAGTATAGGATCATGAGGTATGTTATTGCCCTGTGTTAATGTATAATGGTGGACTAGATCTGGAATAAAGTATGAATCTAGTTCAGTGTGTTGATCAGATGTCTTAGGGTGTTAGGTGTGAAAGAATCGATAAAATGAGGAAAGGAGTGTATTAGAGAGTTATGTGAAAAGATTGGCGAGGGTAAAATGAAGATAATAAATGAAGTACGTTAGGATGGTTTGAGTGCGTGGAAGAAGGATGAATGATCCAGTTGGTTGTGGATGTATCAATGTTGAGTGTGTTGGGAGTCGACCGGCTGGAGGCCGAAGAAAAAGTAGGTAGGTCAGTAAACAAATATCAGAAGGAGAAGAAATGTGAGTTTAGCAGAGGGGAGAAGAGAATAAAGTGCATAATAGGAGTGAATGGCGGGTTTGTGAGATGAGTATGGTTGTGGCCCACCTGAGCCAGGAATGAACCGCGACGATATGCCTTAGTGAGGGTCCGTCGCGATCCCGTTAAAACCAGGTGGTTTTCCATTTGACTGATTCTCCTAATAGGGTATAGGTGGGCATTGAGGCTAGGCTTTTTTAGGCTTGTAACTATTAACTACCTGCTTCTCTTTTCAGTACATATCACTTTTACCCCACAGTCTTGGGAAAGAATAATGATGATAGTGGTGATATATATATATATATATATCTATATATATATATATATTTTGATATGCAAATATATTTTTATCGATATATTCATGTTTTCATATATATATATATATATATATATATATATATAGAACGCCTCGTGGCGCAGGAGGTTGAGTCACCGCCTCTCATACGAGAGGACGCTGGTTCAAATCCTCCGCGTAACAGTTGGGTTTTATCTACCTGGGGGCAAGAATTAAAACTTGACTGCTAACACGTTGGTGGCTTCGTTTGGGATAGCCGGCTAGGGTTTCGTTCTCATGGTCCCCCGTGTTTTCCCTGCATGAGATAAAGCACTGTCTAATGTTAGTTTTATATATATATATATATATATATTATATATATATATATATATATATATATATATATATATATATATATATATATATAACATATGTTTATCTATATGTATATATATATCCATATATATATGTATCCATAAGTATACTAGAGTTGGTGTAGGTAGAGATGGTTATCGAAGTGAAAAGTATGATTGATTTAGTGTTGGTGAGGAAGGAGATGTTGAAGTGTGTTGGATGTTAAATCAGTTAGGGGTTTAGGAATGGGATTATCCGATCATTATTTTATGTAAAATTCAGTTAGTGGGGGCTTGGATGGAAGAAGGTGATACGAAAGGAGTAGGTAGGTGGTGAAGTTAAGTGAGGCTGGTGTGGGATAAATTATTTAAGGCGCTCATAGTAAAGCAGTTGAATGTAGACAGTTAATTTGATCAGGAACAATGAAGGGCTTGATTGTTAGTAGTGCAAAGGAAGTATGTGGATGTGCTAAAGTAGGAAGTAAGAATGTTAACAGTGAATGGTGAATGAGGAGGTGATGCAAGCAGTTAAAGTAAAAAAGAAGCGTGGTTGATTGTATAAAAGCAAATGATGAATACTCAAAAGAAAGATACTTGGAATTATATAAGGAGGAAAAAGAAATACTAAAGGTGTATACGTAGGAGAAAGCAAGAGGTATGAACAGTTTGGGAGGATGAATGGGGACTTACAAGGGGGAATAGGAAGCTCTTCTGGAAGGAAGCGCGAAAGGTTAAGAATGAGAGAATAAGGGAATCTGCAGAATAATGAGATGGGATTGGTGCTTTTTATAACTGATGAAGTGGTGGAAGGGTGTGGAGAACCACTTCAGGAATCTACACAATATTAACAGTAATGAAGAAGGTGATACAGTGAATGTGTGTGGGTTGATGGTGCAAGGAAGAATAAAATTTTGGGGATGAGGTTATTAGTAAGGAGGAGGTAATGGGTAAGTGAGAAAGTTGAAAGAATGGTAAATCACCAGGTATAGATGAAATTACTGGTGAAATGATCAAGAACAGGCGAAATGGTGATTGATTGGATTTCAGAGTTGTGTAATAAAGCGTTTATAAAGGGTATAGTCCAAGGGATTGGAGAGCGGTAATAGTACCCTTATATAAACAATGTAAGCGAAGCAAGTATCTGCAGAAATTATAGAAAATAAGTTTAAGCCTTCTTTTAAGGAAACGCTGATATTTTGATGGCACATTTAACGTAAGTGACTGGAAGGACTGATTGGTGAAAGAACAAGGTGCGTTTAGGGTGGTAGAGGATGTGTGGATCAAATCTTTACATTGAAACAAATGATTTGAAAAGAGGAGGAAGAAGAATAAATTGTATTTAGGTTTATGGATTGCAACAGGCGTATGATAGAGTTAATAAGAAAGAGTGTTATGGCAGGTGTTAGTGATGTAACTGGTGTTGGTGGTAGGCTTCTGGAATGAATCAAAGTATGTAAATAAAAGGGAATCAGGTGTAAGAATCCTGAAGTGTCAATGGTGATTAGTTTAGGATTAATGTGGAGTGAGACAGGGTTGTGTTATGTCTCTTGGTTATTCAGATTTGTATATGGATGGG
>JABUQX010016943.1:75000-80000 GCA_015478945.1 Trachelipus rathkii | reverse complement strand
GTAACAATATATGAGTTATATGAATAAATATTATACTCATATCATGGGAAAAAACTCATATTTATGATATTTTATATAATTTTAGGCATTTTATATGTGGGTTTAAACTGAACTCGTATTGATTGAAGATTACATTCAAGAGGAAATTTAGTAATTGCTATATATATTCTTTAAGGTAACTACTTATTATTATGATAACTAAGTGGTATTGAATTCATCGAATTACTACAATAAGAGTAAAATAATTGTGAAATATAATAATCAATTTTTGTAAGAAATTCACTAATTAATGTAAATATTGGACAAATTATTGATTCGAGGGTGAGATTTTTTCAAATACAATTGATTTTGTTTGTACCAAAATATAATTTTGTAAATATAAAATCTAAAATAGTCTCATTTATTGCGAAAAGCTTGCAGTCTATTATGTTAATCTTTCCCTTAAAATAAAGTCTAATAAAATTAAAACATAACTAAAAAAAGAATAAAAATTATTAGAATTGAAAAGAAAAAATAACAATTAAATTATCAAATTAAAAAAAGGACATCTTGTTCCTAAAAAAGTTGTTCTAAACCAATGGAATTTATCTCTCTCTCTCTCTCTCTCTCTTGTCTAAACTGGAATATTTCTATCTAATTTTCCTCTACAAACTTTGCTTCACCTGAATAAGAGAGTTTTCTCTGCTACATCCTTTCATTATTCTATCAGGAGCACTCTTTTATTCCTCCTCATAAGCCCCAATATCCTTAAGTGCAAGCCTGTCGCAACCCTAAGGTTTCACAACAGACCCTTACTGTGGTATCTTGTCTATGTAGGGTTCATTTTCAGGATCAAGCTCACAACCATACCTCTTACAAAACCCCATCTCTTACTATATATATATATATATATATATATATATATATATATATATATATATATATATACTCTATATCTTATATATATATATATATATATATATATATATATCTATATAATATATATATATATATATATATATATCATATATACCTGAAGCCTTAAAAGATTTAGCATTTCTTGATACGTAGCACCATGATTATTCCATGTAAGTGACAATCACTCCTCTTCCATCTTTTATAAACTGTTTGTGTTCAAGTCTGAAATTATATACCATTTACATTTAACAAATATATAACTAACAGAATCAACCACCAAAAAAATTACCTATGTGCAAGTTTATATATTAAATAGCATAGCCTACTGTTTGACTATAAATACTATTACACATATGCTTGCATTATTAATTTACTAGTATAGATTTTAAATATCTTAGGAACTTAAGAAACATCAGCACTTGCAGATCTTGCAAGAAAATACTTTTTCTCTCTTCCATCCAGGGTTTTCTATGAGAGGATTTTTAACCAAGTTGCACCTTCTACTCAAGAAGAAATATACTTTCAGCTGTAAAAGCTGGAATGCTTATATTTTAGTACACAAAATTTTCAAATTTTACACTTTAAATAGGGGCCTAATTAACTTGGCGAAATCTATTAGGTTATTAATTATCCACTCACCATCATTTTAAAAATGAATAAATTATGGTAATTAACAATGAGTTATGATTGTGAATCTTTTATTTCATTAAACAGTAAAAACTGCAGCTTTTAAAACTCCCCTTTTTTTTTATTCAAAATCTATTACCTATATATTTGAAGTATTATTCATGAACTATATTTTCAATAACATACTTAAACTAAATTACATCACAATTAAAGTAAAAAATCTCTCAACATAATTATATAAAATACATTAATGCAAGAAAGTTTATTATAAAGAAAATTAAGATTAATAAATTTCAATATCACATGCATCTTAAATACTAAAAATATATATATAATATTTGTCAAAAGGACCCACTAATAAAAATAAAGAAAAATCTCAGAATTACATCAAAATACTGCAATGGTATATAAGGTAGGCTATATATTTATGCCATTATTTCCTACAGTTATATATGAAATTAAAGCTAAAAGCTACAAATACACAGCTAATAACTCCCAATAAAACCTAACCTGCATTTTTTTTCCATTTAGTAATAATAATTAAGAAAAACTAGTTTTCTCAATATTAGGTCAATTGGTCAGACTAGTATATCAAACCAACCACTACTATTTAGGGGTACATAAAACAAAGTATATAAAACTGAAATGCATTTATAAATGCAATTTTTTTTACAATGATTTACAGTTTTCTTAATACATTTAAGTATCATTTTATTACCTACATAATGGGATATTTTATTGGACACAGTAAGTTTTTTTTTTATAAACATGAGAAAGTAAAAGACAGTACTTGGACATGGGTGTCAATAAATTAGATACAGTAACAAAGTTTTTTTTTTTTTTTAACATGAGAAAGAGAGAGTGCTTAGCCATATAGGTTAATAAGGATTGCTGTTTCAGTTCCAGCCCTCAATTGCTATGCCTTTCAATAACTTATCAGGCTTATCACATCAGCTGAAGAACTTATCATAAATCACAAGTAACATGTATTATAGTGGGATTGAAGTCAGAAAAATTTGCACAAAAATTATGATTTTAAATACTGAAGAAGTAACCATTACCCAATAAAGCAGTCATGCTGTTATATAAAAATAGTTATTTAAAAATATATTACTTGCATATCAATAGCTAACTTATTGGTTAGATCAGAAGAAAATTATACCATACCAAGATAGTTCACAACAGATTAAGGTTCTTTTTAAAAGTAGCTATGTATTTTCAAGAGACAAAATAATTTTATAAATCCAAATTCTATACCCTCAAAAAATCTTTCCATAGAAATATTCTCAAATCTTTTAACCTCACATCAAGCTCTTATTTTCAAAACCACAGATCATTTTTATAGCTTTGTGATAAACTATCTTCAGTTTATCAATTTTTTTCCTTAAATAAGAGGCTCAAATCTGTGCACAATATTAAATTAATGACACTACTACAGAACTTAACATTTTGTTAACTTTATCTGGTATATAAATACTGATAAAATATGGTACTTTCAAATTATTAATAACAACTATTCAAGTCTTTTAGTCAATACAATTCATTTTTATTCCATACCCTAATTAAAATTCTTTCTCTAATGTGAAGAACCTTGTACTTTTCACTATTTAATTTAGCCACTTCTCTGCTAAACAAGAAATTTATCTAATTAGTGTTAAACTGTTGTACATCTCTCAATATTTACAATAAAAGTGGTCAATTTATTATCATCACCAAACTTTGAATTACTTCATTCATTATTCAAAATCACAATCTTATGTATAAATTAGGAATATAAAAGTTCCATTACAGAATTTTCTCAAACGCTGTTCTTTGTCAGCTCCCATGATAATTTATAATTAGTTATTACTGCAAAATTGTCTTCTATCACTCAAGCACTCATTTATTCAGTTAGGAAATTGGATATAAATCATACTGTGATAAACAGGCATTTCAGTATAGCAAAGGATGCTTTGTGAAATGCCTTGCTAAAATAAAAAAAAAAGTAAATTGGCTCAATAAAATTATAATATTTTATGTAAGGTTTTCATAGGTTTTATAATTTTATTTGAAATATAAATATATTTCATTAAATAACAAATTGAGACTATAATAATTTGCTGAATGAATTTTGTTGAAACGATAATAACAGGAAGAAGCCATATGGGTCTATCAAAGACTGTTGTTAAACAATATATATTATATAAAATATGCATATTGTATACATTATATATATATATATATATATATATATATATATATATATATATATATATATATATATATATATATATATATATATATATATATATATATATATATATATATATATATATATATACTATTAACCGGGGTAATTTCAGATTCAGGGAAATTCAATTTTTTTTTTTTTTTTTTTTGTAAACTAAAGTTTTACAAAAAAAAAAAATTAATAAAAGTTAAAATAATATAAGGTGCAGTAGACTGCACAAAAATTTTAAAATATATAAATAACCTAGATTTTTGATTTTCTACTTAAAAAAATTTTTTTTAAATTGTAATTTCAGTTTATAAGGTCTGTGTACGAAAAATAAAGAAAAAATTGTAAAATTTGATCACTTACTATTTGATAGTACAGGTTTTAAGCTATGTATACATATAAAATACATAGTGATAGCACATTTCATTAAAAAGTTATTTAACATTTCAGACCCCGGGGCAATTTCAGATTTGTATTCCATTTCCCCCCCCCCCCCCACCATTGACTGGGGTGGCCAATTGACTCAGTAACCCACGGGAATCGTGGAGGCATCGGAAATATATAAACCACCCGACAACAACAAAACTAAGTTGTTAAAAATTGCTAAGGGTGCCAGATTTAACAATAAATCAGCTAAATCTGGCAATGAAGCTAATTTATCATTCTTACTTACTACTAACACGTTAGGGAAGCTCATTTCAGCTAGTGTCAACCAAAAATGGGTAAAATTTATATTTTTTTTTAGGTTTTCTGAAATTGCCCCAAAAAAAAAAAATTTTCCTTCTTTTTTTAGAAATTTTTTAAAAATAGTTATTATTTGTATTTTTTGAATTTCTTTACATTAAATGATTGCCAAATGCCTATATTTTATTATCGGATCTAGAACTAATTTCTGTAAGTGTTATAGTTTTTAAGTTACAGTTACTTAAAAACCAGATATATATATATATATATATATATATATATATATATATATATATATATATATATATATATATATATATATATATATATATATATATATATATATATATATATATATATATATATATATATATATATATATATATATATATATATATATATATATTATTTTATTTTATTTATCTATTTATTTATTTTTTAATAAATTTTGGTCACTGAATAATATTAACTGGAAATAATGTTCCTTTTTAGCTTTTCTTTTATATAACTATATCAAATTAACATTGAAAAAATGAGGTTTAATTTATTTTATTCAATTTATTATAAAGTAATA
>JABUQX010016943.1:67500-70000 GCA_015478945.1 Trachelipus rathkii | reverse complement strand
TTATCTCCGACCTTATTCTTACTTTTCATTAACGATCTTCTCAGCTCCACTTCTAACTCTGTTCATTCTTAGACCAATGACTCAACTCTCCATTCTTTCACTCATTTCAAATCTGCTTCCTCTTTTGTATCTAGAGTTGCTACTCGACTTCAGCTTTCCGTTTCTATTCTTGCCGATCTGGATGGTATCTCCCGGTGGGGTCGCCTCAATCTTGTGAAATTCAGCTATTTAAAAACTTAACTTCTTCACATCTCCTTCTTAAAAACACCTTTTACCTTTCCTATTTCCTTCGACTTCTCTCCCATCTCACTTGAAGACAACATAAACATTCATGGTCTGAGCATAAACAGTAAACTATCTTGGAAACCTCATATCACAATGGTTACTAAAGTGGACTCAAAACGGCTGAGAGTTATGTTCAGGTTCCGGGAATTTTCTTCTTCTGAACAGATATTTCAATTTAAAAGGGTCTTATCTGCCTTTGTATGGACTACTTTTGCACATTTGGAGAGGGGCTCCGGTTCCAGCTTTCTTTTGGAATATGTTGAGTCTAGGGGAAAAACACTAATAAACTGTACCCTACTTTCAAACCCCTTTAACCTCCTATCTCTGCGACATGACGTTGGTGCACTATCTCTTTACTATAGGCATTACAACTGGAGGTACTCGAGGGAATTAACCTCTCGCATTCCACTTCCATTACGTCGCACTCATAGCACAACTGACTCTTCTCAGTTAAAATATGTTATGGAAGCGGTGCCTCCCAGTAACTCTTCCACTTCGTCTCTCCAAATTATTTTCGGCCTCCCTCTAAATCTCCAGCCTCCCGGCCTCCACTCCGAAGACCTCTTCGCCACTCCCCTCCCCCATCCCCTCCAGATGTCTCAGCCACCTCAGTTGGGTATATATATATATATATATATATATATATATATATATATATATATTACATATTTATAAATGTGTGCCTTCTTTGTAAATATATAGGATATGTATGTATATATAGATATGTATGTATATATATATATATATATATATATATATATATATATATATATATATATATATATATATATATATTATATTATATATATATATATATATATTATATATATATATATATATATATATATATTAAGAACCTGTAGCCTTATGTATTAGGAATGGAAACTCAGATTGTGAAAAATTAGACATTCGCATTACATCCGCATTCGTGAAAATTAAAAATTTGACATCCAATACATCACTAATATATATATATATAATATGTATATATATTATATAATATATATTATAATAAATATATATATATATATATATATATATATATTATATATTTATATATTATATATATATTATAGTCTGGGTCAAAGAGTTGGATAAAGAAAATATAAAAGACTGTGTAGAAAGAGGAGGAGGAGGAGAAGATGTGCGACTGGAGAGTTTAGAAAAACAGTCTCCATTGCAGTAGCGATAGAGCAAAGAGAGTAATGCAGCAATTCGACGAGTAGAGAGAGAGAGACTGGAAAGAGAGTTAGTTTGAACAGAAGAGTTTGTAAGATGAAAAAGAGAGAGAGAGACTGAGAAAGAGAGTTAGTTTGAACAGAAGAGTTTGTAAGATGAAAAACCTTAAAGTCTATCTTTTCAAGGAGAGTAGTACGTGTGAGTGGGACCACCTCATATCTGTGAAGCATACTCCATACAGGTGTGAACGACACTCCTATAAGGAGCAAACAACACGGGATTGCTTATTTTAGAAAGAGAAGTAATGATGTGATCCTCCCAATCAATTGATCACGAGAAATAAAAACACCAAGATATTAAGATCTGACGAAGGCTTGAGTTGTTGTTGTTTTCAAAGAATAAGTCATAGTTGTGTAGAAGATTATATTTAATAGAAAGATAAGAGAACTGAGTTTTTGAATCAATGAAAACAACCTTATTTTCAAGTCATAAATAACCCTTACCTTAGAAGAAGAATAAGAAAAAAATCTAAAGAATGCCTGTCCATCAGTTACCACTGGTCAAGCATCATCACGATATGCATTTAGGTGTAGGCAGATTAGCCTCCGAAAATGGAGATACTATATTGCAAGTAAAAACACAGGTTATAAAAAACGCAGTATAGAAAGAAAGTAGCTTGATAGAAATTCCACAATAAGCATCCTCTAATTTCTCATCTCCTCACAAAGAAATTAAATATCTTGTTTTGAGAGGGCGACGCAAAGGGACTGGAATACGGTTGGGTATCTTCCTGAGAACCAAAGTACCTATAGGGTGCCACCGTCACCTGGTAAGATAAAGTGAGATCAAAGTTATTAGAGAGTTCGTGAATGGTCATAAATGTACTTCTCAAAAACTAGATACGGTGTCCAGAAGACCAGAAGACCAGAAGACCAGAAGACCAGAAGACCAGAAGATTTTATCAGATTCATGTTGTGTTGATTTCGCTATCATCTGTCATTTGGAGATAACAGTATCAAATCTCACTCACGTTTCA
>JABUQX010016943.1:40000-47500 GCA_015478945.1 Trachelipus rathkii | reverse complement strand
GAGAAGAGTGTGGAGGGAACACTTCAAAAATCTGCATATATCAGCAGTGATGAAGAGGTGATAGGAAATGTGAGTAGGTTTGATGGCGTAAGAAGAAATAGGTATTTTGTGGACGAGGTAATTAGTTGGAAGGAGGTAATAGGTAGAGTGAAAAATTTGAAGAATGGTAAATGCAGCATGTGTAAATGAAATTACTGGTTAATGATAAAAAATGGAGGTGAGATTGACTGGATATGAAGGTTGTGCAACAAAGAGTTTGTGGAGGGTTTATTTCGTTCACGTAGTCGAACGAGGATTCGAACCCATAACTGAGAGGGAATGCTCGTTCTGAAAGTGAACCAAAAAAGCATGCCTTATAAGTTATAACCCACTACTGAGTCAAACGCGAACTCATATATATATATATATATATATATATATATATATATATATATATATATATATATATATATATATATATATATATATATACTATATATATATATATATATATATATATATATATATATATATATATATATATATATAAATATATATATATGTATATAAAAACATATATATATATATATATATATATATATATATATATATATATATATATATATATATAATAACGGAGATAATATTTATGTATGAAATTATATTTTTTAAACATTTTTTAATAATGTATACACGTCCACTGTCTTCTTAAATTTTTATGTTAGTAATAAAATATATTTAGAATTTACGAACTACGTATTATTCAACTCCAGGTCTGCAACTCTTAGAATATATTCTTATATTCAGTTTTCATCCATTTTCTCTAATCTTTCAAATTATGAATTTCATTACTTAATTCAATGAACTTTCTTGATGTCATTCACAAGTATCATCGGTGGAAATATAGTCTTGGCCTGATAAGTCATTAAATGCGAATCAGTAGGCCATATGAATCAGAATCGGAGATCAGGGTTTATTTTCTCTGTCTTTGCTTTGAGAGGCAAAACCAAATAGACAGAAAATGACACAGGGTCATATAGGTTCTACAAAGTTTACTTTAATAAAAAGACAACCAGCAAAACAGAAGATAAATAACAGGTCTTCTTAAGCTGAAAATTTGGACCTTCTAGTATTCAAAAACTGAAGTTGATGTACATTCGAAAAGGATATCTACTTATTAATAAATAAATAGGATTATTTGAAGAAAAAAAAAAAAGCCAGTAAATGAATACTTTATTATTTTATATTTATATTTGTTTCTCCACCATCCTCAACTTATTTGATCCTAGCATCACAATCTCTTTTAAGGTTATGATTTCTGCTTTTTGACTTTAATCCTAGGCCTCATGGTACAAACGATATCCCTCTCCCAATTAAGGTTCTTAAATCTTGCTCCTTGCTTACAAATTCAAACTTTCCTTTCTGCTGCAATTGATCTTTTTTGTAATTTTAAGAGAAAACATCGATTTTTTTCAACGACTCAAAAAGTCAATTCTTTCATCTACTTACCAGATTATCTTCCAATCAAATATAGCATTTACGAAAACATACGCCGCAACGTTTAAGAGGAACAGAGGTGGGCGCGCAAATTTTAAACTTTAGAGCGCAAACGCAAAAGCGCAAAGTGGAAAAACTTAGTCCGCAAGCGCAAAAGCGCACAATTTTTCAAAAAAATTAGTCCGCACACGCAAAGTGCACATGTCTGCAAATCAAATTTTTTTTAAAAGCATAAATTTAGGAGCGCAAAAAAAATATAAAAAATAAAGCGCAAGTATTTAAAGATGAATTATTTTTAAATTTTAATTGAAAGATGCAAATATATATAACAAAAAATGAGAAAGATTTTAATCTTATTCAATTATCTGTGATTTCTTCCTTCTCGCTCTCCTCTTGCATTCTGATCAGGGTCATATTTCCTTTCATATGGATAAATTTTTCAAAATTGCTGGATGCTATGGCTGCCCTCTTTGCTCTTAGAATCTCGGAGCCTTGACTAAACAAACTCTCCACAGACGCTGAGCTGGCTAATGGGTTATTATAGTTAATAAACAAGTCCACCCAGACCTCCTGGTATTCACACGGAAACAGGTTCCTAGTGAGAGGGGTACAGTGGTGAACATTTACTGCAGCCCAGCTATCCAAGATTTGTCCCAACTTCTCCTCCAGAGGTGTCTGCTGGATATATGGGCCCTTCAGTTTCTTAAATATTTAGAAATGGTATCAAGAACTCAAATCTTTTTTAAGTTTCATTTGAACATTATGTCAGTGTATTGTGAATATATATGTAATGTATAAATTGTGTATATACCGTATATATATATATATATATATATATATATATATATATATATATATATATATATATATATATATATATATATATATATATATATATATATATATATATATATATATATATATATATATATATATATATATATCGATATATATATATATATATATATATATTATATATATATATACCTCGTCAAAATTAATGCACCACCTGCTCATATGACGTTAACAGGTTACAGAAAGGAGCAGAAAGCTGTGTATCTTTATTATGTAAATAACATATCATCGGAGACACATTATACAGTGGTAAGATAGCCCAGGGACCTTATGAATCCCCTGGGGGCCTGCGAATGGGTCCTGCATGTGGCCGATGTGTTTACTCCAACGTGGGACGTAATCGCGGTGAAGGGTTCGTGTGTGGATGGTGCTACTGAATAACGTGTATGGCCACCTCTGACACGGATGACGTCTTGACACCGTCGTGGCATGCTCTCAATGACGTGCCGAATATACCCTACGGAAATCTGATCCCATACGCGATGCACCGCCTACCGCAGCGCCTGGAGGGTTCCTGGCGTGGTTGCAGCTATTGTAACCGCTGTTTCAACATGTCCCACAGATGTTCAATTGGGTTTAGGCTGGAACTGTATGCTGACCAATTATATGTCCTGATTTGGACCGTCGTTAGGTATTCGGTGAAACATCTGGTCTTTTGTGGTCTTGCGTTGCCATGCATTAGGACGAATCTGTCACCGATGTAGAGGGCACATGGCACGACATACGGGTCAAGGACGTCTGCGATGTACCGTACTGCGGTTAGGGAACCGCCATCTAGGACGTGCAACTCTGTACGACCCGTTAAAGATATGCCTCCCCAGACCATGAGAGATCCACCTCCAAATGACAATACCTCCCACATATTACATTGCGCGTTCCTCTCATTATGTAGTCGATAGATTCTGGATAGCCGATTGGAAGTGTAGAGACTGACTCTGGACTCATCCGTAGACAGCACATTCACCCAATCGCCGACGATCCAATGTAGGTATTCCCTGGCAAATGCTGGTCGCCCAGTCGATGCTCTCTGGTGTGTCGTGGTCCTATGGCCGGCCTCAGTGGCAGTAAATTATGTTCCGCGAGGAGTCGCTGTATTGTATTATCATTCACACGGGTCCCATGTACCTCCTGCAGCTGTATTTGAAGGTACCTTACTGTTGTATGACGGTCTCTCACGGCCCTCATACGCATAAAACGATCCTCAATTCCAGTCGTGGCCCTTGGCCTCCCTGGCTCCGCCTCCTTTCGTGCTTCCGGGTGTCGTGGTACCACTGCACGACCCATGCAGTGGTTGTGTTAGCTACACCAGACCGTCTACCAAGTTTACGGTACCCATACCCCTCGGCACGGAGGGTGATAATCTGTACGCGTTCATCACGTGTTAGTCGACTCACAATCCTTTCCACGGTTGTAGCGGCTAAATTTACACCTGAATGGACCACGTACTCAAAATGCCTCCGCCATAACTTTCCCCCAACAGCTAAAGCTGGGGTTACATGATTTGTCATTTACCTTATTTATAGCGACTGCGAACTCTAAACACCCCCAACACTATTGCAGCTCTGTATACTGTGTCCCTGATGCTATGTTATTTGCATAATATAGCTACACAGCGTTCTGGTCCTTTCTGTAACCTGTTAGCGTCATATGAGTCAGTGGTGCGTTAATTTTGACGCGAGTTATTAATATATATATATATATATATATATATATATATATATATATATATATATATATATATATATATATATATATATATATATATATATATATATATATATATATATATATATTATATATATAAATTATAAAAATAACTCACCATAAATGGGTCACTTTCAGACTCAGTCCATCACCTTCAGTGCCTTAATGTGGACGAGTAAGATTCGATGCAATATTACACTTATTTCCTCCAGTATCCTGGTCTTGGCAGCTTGGTACTTCCCCTCATTTAACCTACGTACCACTCCGAGTTTGAAGTGAGGATGCAGGGCTGTTGCCATAAGTAAATCAAAATCATCAAAGATACTGCTGAACCTCGGTTCAAAGCCCTTTTCTTTCCCTTTGTTTGCCTTTGGTTGCTTTAGCAAGTAGTTGACTAAGTTTTTGGCATAGTTAAATTTTTCCACCTCTCGTTGCATTTCCCCGATCTTGTCCTTGAGGAGGAAGAGATTAGGCAATAGGACTCCCGCGTACGCATTCTTCTCTTCCTGCAACATATCAAACCTAACAGCAATATTCGTCATTATTTCGATGAACTCCGCAATTACCTCCTTATCACTTTTATTAAATACTGGAAGACAAGGCTTTTGCTCCATACAAATATTGTTGATTTGTGTCATGCGACCATCAAGGTTCTTAAGCAGGTCTTTTATAGAGTCGTATAGGGAGTTCCAGCTAGTAACACTTGGTGTTTTAAGCTTTGTTTCCAACTCCTTGATTCTCGCTGTAGTTGTAGTTTTCCTGTTTTGGGCATTTCACAATACCTGTGCTTTGATAAGTGTCTTATTAAATGGATCCTTGGCACCAGAGGACGACCGAGGAACATTTGAAACATCCTTAGTAGCCAAGATGTTTAATGTGTAGGAAATGCAACGGCGATGTTTAGTTAGATAGGCTAAGTGCATCACGTTCTTCAAGCAGATTTTCTAGCTGGTGAGGTACTGTCTGCAGAACCCCTGTGTCACTAATATGCTCCATCTCTTCACGCGTAACCACTATCTCTGCAATCGGTGCCTGTTCTTCTTCTCTTCGGCTTGATTTTACATTCTACCCGAAAGGCTGCACAGAAATTTGCACCGTTATCTGTTGTAATTCAGACAACCTGAAGATAAATTTTTTTTAATTTAGTTGTTTCCTTATCAATTTGGAGTTAATTTTTTTTCAGCATTACGTTATTATTTCATATTGATTTTTACTGACCTTATGTTCAATGCCAAATTGTTGATGAATATCCGTAATATTGTTGGCTATGACTGTGCTAGTCTGAGAAACAGATAACTCTCTTTAGGCAAGGACAGCCTTCTCTTTCTTCAAAGTATTCAAATTAATCCAGTGAGCCGTCATCCCCAGAAAACTCCTGTTTGTTATTTCCAGTCCAGCTGTCTGCGGTTTGTGGCCACATAACTGACCTGACTGATAATGTTGGTTAAATCAGCCTTCCCTATTATACATGTGACATCAAGATCCCACTTTTCTTCTGGAGGGGAGATGGAAATCAGAGTTCAGGTAGGACAGGAATTTGACAAAGAACTCAGACTCCACAATGTGAATAGGTCCAATGTCATGTAGCAGAAATCTAGAAGCAAAAATATTTGATGAGAAATGCTATTAATGACAAATGAAACTTGTTATTTCAAATTCGAAATTTTTTGTATGGACTGTATTCTGTTAGTTTTTTAACCTGTTAGCTGTGACACCATTTATAGTTAACCTGTACTTAATATAAAACACGTACTTATAAAGCAACTCAAGAGCTCTCTTCTGTTTAAATATTTTCGACATAGACTGGAGAATGATGGTCCAGGCCCGCTTTGACCCTCCTTCAATTGCAGTACACAGCTCCTTGTGCAAAGCCTTCCTTCAATTTCAGTACACAGCTCCATGTGCAAAGAAGGATGTTTCTAAAAAATGTTACATAACTAAAATCCTTATTCGTATACATAAAATACGTGAAATATTTAATGGTTGAATTTTAAAATTAAAAAGAAATAAATTCAAATAAAAGTATTGGTGTAAAGTTGTGATCAAATAGTGAAGTCTCCAATATGTGTTTGCTTTAATTTCAAAAGCTGAAGGTTTTTTTTTTTTACGTTTGAGGTAGCATTCAATCTTTCCCTTGGACACACTCTATTGCCCTCAATATACTCCTTCTTACTCTTGACAGACAGAAAAGTACTTAATAGGGCCATAGGTGCTCCAGGTCATCTTGGCTGCTTATTCCGTAATATGTTCAGGACTGTGCTGGTATATATTTCAAGAGTTACACTTCGACGACTTTCACCGTTTGCAATTCTTTTTCCCTTTAGGCACTTATTCATATCTGTTTTATTCCAATTTAAACACAAAAGCACTAAAAGGTTTAATCGCTAATCACAAGTAACCAATAAACTTAGTAAATTGGCTATAATAATAATAATAATAATAATAATAATAATAATAATAATAATAATAATAATAATAATAATAATAATAAAAATAATAATAATAATAATAATAATAATAATAATAATAATAATAATAAATTATTATTATATATATATATATATATATATATATATATATATATATAAATATATATATATATATATACCTACTATATATATATATATATATATATATATATATATATATATATATATATATATATATATATATATATATATATATATATATATATATATATAAGCGCAAATTATTTAGATAGAGTGCAAACGCAAATTATTTAGATAGAGCGCAAATTTGCGCTCTTAAAAAAGTTGTTGAGCGCAAATGCAAAAGCGCACATTTTTGGAAATTTCGCGCAAACGCACATTTTTTACCTAAAGCGCAAATTGCGCTTTGCGCTTTTATTTGCGCTTAAGCCCACATCTGAAGAGGAATACCAAATGTTCTTGGTATTTTCTTTTCTCGTGATCCCTACGTGTTTTGAGTCGCCTTCAGAACTGTATATCAGGGTGGTGTTTGTCATGTATGGGGGTACGTGTTACACATCTGCGGTAGTTCCAAACAGCTCTTTTTGAAATGTAGAGTCTAGTTCTTTTCGTCTCATCAACTCTCTCTCTCTTATTAATCTCTCTAACCGTCAAATTGTTGTATCACTCTGCTTACGCCACTAATGAAATATGGAACACTTTCATTCTTCTATTTTCTCCCTTTTTTAAAATTATCAAATACCGTGTATTGGAGCATGTCGGCCTTTAATTTACGAAAAATTTCCCAAACTCTGGTAGGTTTCACGTAGGCCTTAGACCTTTTCTCCCAACAAATATATATATATATATATATATATATATATACTCTCTATACTCTTTATATATATATATATATATATATATATATATATATATATATATATACTATATATATATATATATATATATATATATATATATATATATATATATATATATATATATATATATATATATATATATATATATATTAGGG
>JABUQX010016943.1:20000-32500 GCA_015478945.1 Trachelipus rathkii | reverse complement strand
TCAAATTGTTAAGTTATAAATATTTCAGTAATTAGGTAATAGTTTACCTATCTATTTAAGTTTTTTTGTTGCCATTACAGTCCTTATTCACTCACCACTTTCTTCTACTTATCTTCATTATCCTCACGGATAGTCCTTCTAGTATTAGTAAGTATTAGGCTCCTGCCACTGGTTTTTTCATCAATTATTATTATTATTATTATTATTATTATTATTATTATTATTCTTTCTTTCTTTCTTTCTTCACCTTCCTCTTTGCCCCAAGATTGGGGGTAAGGTGCTGTACAAGCATCGGAAAAGAAAAGCAGTAGGAGAACATGACAAACGTCGAAAAGAAAGCCCAGCCTTACCGCCCCCTCTGTACCATTAATTAGCGAGAGCTCGTCCACAGACAGAAAATCACCCTAGGCATCATGGGACCGCGACGGACCTCACTATGGTAAAATCGTCAATGTAAGGGTTCATCCCTATTTGGAGTGGGCCACAACCATGCCCCATACAAAAACCGCCATTCTCTCCTATCATGCACCTTTATTCTCGCCTCTGCCAAACTCACATTTCTCTCCTTCAGACATTCGTTCACCGACTCAATCCACTTCCTCTTCGGTCTCCCAGCCGGTCGGTTCCCAACACACTCACCACTATACATCCGCTTAACCAACCGACTATCACTCATCCTTTCCACATGACCAAACCATCTCAACATACTTTCATTTATTCTCTCATTTACCCCTTTCTTCACACCACACCACTCTCTAATACGTTCATTCCTCTCTTTATCAATTCTTCTCACACCTAGCACACCCCTAAGATTGTCCATCTGAACACATTGAACTTTAGATCTATACTTCTTATTCCAGACCATAGTCTCACTACCATACAATAACACAGGTAACAACATACCCTCATGTAAGACCCTAGCACACTCAAGACTTAGTCCCTTTGCATTCACCAACGATTTAATTGCACCAGCCACCTTCCTGCCATTCACAACTTTCCTACTACACTCTGCATCGTCCGTTCCCTTCTCATCCAACATATACCCTAAATATTTAAACTCAGACACTTGTTCTAGCTGCTCACCATCTAACATAACTTCACACTGAGGAGTGTCCTCACTCACAACCATAACCTTACTCTTATCCACGTTTGCTTTCAAGCCCCTCCTTTTACACACCCTGCCAAATCTCTCTACCAATCCTCTCAAACTCTCTTCAGATTCGCCACACAGAACCAAATCATCCGCATATAATAGGTAGGGCACCCTCCACTCATCTCCATTCTCCACCATTCTAACACCATTTCCTGCCATCCCCACCTCAAATCTTTCATAACCCCATCCATATACAAATTGAATAACCAAGGAGACATAACACAACCCTGTCTTACTCCGCTATTAATCCTAAACCAATCACCATTGACACCATTTATTCTTACACACGCTTCACTATCGTCATACATACTTTTGATTCCATTCAGAAGCCTACCACCAACACCATATATCACTAACACCTGCCATAACGCTTCCCCATTAACTCTATCATACGCCTGTTGCAAATCCATAAAACCTAAATACAATTTATTCTTCTTCTCCCTCATTTTCTCAATCATTTGTTTCAATGTAAAGATTTGATCCACACATCCTCTACCACTCCTAAACGCACCTTGTTCTTCACCAATCAGTCCTTCAGTCACTCAACGCACTCTTTCTACTAAAATACCAGCATATATCTTCCCTACAACACTCAATAAACTAATTCCCCTATAATTTCTACAGTTCCCCTTTTCTCCCTTACCCTTATATAAGGGTACTATTACCGCTCTCCTCCAATCCCTTGGAACTATACCCTCTATCAAGGTGTATACCAAGTTGAAATTTTCAAATTCCCTGTGTTTTCCCTGTTTTTTCCCTGTTCTTCCAAAATTTTCCCTGGACTAAAATAAATGATAAAAAACATCATTTTTTCTTTGTTATCAATAAGGAAAGGTGAAAAAATGAAAGCCCTCCAGAGCCCACCCTCTAACCATCCCAGTAAACAAATTTTCTTGGCCAGCTTTCACAAATTTAAATGACATCATACAATTTGACATTTTACAAGTGAAATTTATATTTGCATTAAAAAATTTTTAAACAGACTTCCAAAATTATTTATATAGCTAAAGTTATAAACACAATCAATTAATTTTCTATATATCTGCCAAATATGTTTACCAGGTCCCTGCTTTTGCTTTCATTTTTCCCTTTTCTTTTACTTTATTCAAAATAAAAATTACAAAAACACAAAGGTACACAAAAATATAAAAACATTTGCACATTTTCTTTTCTCTAAAATGAAATAAAAATATTTTCCTTTTCTCTAAAAACAAAATAAAATTATTTAATTCTAAAGAAAACCAAACCTACTAAATAAGTACATTAATCTTAAAAAAAAAAGTTTACACTGTTTAAGAAAAGCTATTTTCTCTTCTAAAATATGTTGTTGTTTTTCGGTCTCTTTGACAATATTTCTCTTAACTTCTTCAGCCTCTTTAATCTCAGTAATTCCTTTTTTTTTTTTTTTTTTGCACCTTCCAGAGTTTCTGCTTCTTTGGCACAGTTTTCTTTTTAAGTATGTTTTATACTCTGAAGAAGCATTGCGGCAGTATGACATCATCTCATTTGTAATACAATAATCAACCCCTCCAGTATTTTTCATTTCTTCAGCAATAACTCTTTTATCAACAACTGACTCTTCACACAAATTTTCTTGTAGACAATGTTTGTTTGTCGAGAAACCTCTCTCTACAGAAGCATTCCGCGAAATAAAGAAAGAATCAGTGTTACAAAGTTTTTTGTTTCTTTTTGAACGTTTACATCTTTAAAAATTTCAATGAAAAGTTGATCGAGTCTATCTTCCTTCTCATCAAAATTTTTCAGAAGTTCAAGGACATAGGAATTAGATATCAAAAGTTCATAATCCTCTTTGATTATATCAGCCGTCGAACCATCAATTCGCTTGATATCAATGAATTTTTCAACACATATTAATTCTTTCAGAGTCATTAGAAAGCATTACCTTCGGTGACAAACAACTTAATGCCTTTGTGATGGTGTTAGGGAGAGTTAATGGAAATATTTAAGAGGACTTCTTTCTACTAACTTCCGGATAAGTACTTGCAAGAATAACATACAATCTTCTCTAAATTTTAAAATTTCTGGAGTTTGCAGCCTTCGAGGTGCATTCCTAATTCCCTCTTTTGCTGTATGATACAGGTCCATATTTTCTGCATTTATGATTTTTTTTAATCTTTAAAGTTAATTTTCATTAAAACTTTGACGTCTGAACAATAAATGTTCGGTTTTAGAATTCTTTTCATTAAAGTTTTAACTAAGTGACTGAGATCATCATACAAGAAGGGTGTCAATGGGTCTTTATATTTAAATATTATATAATACAAATTAATTCAATTCTGTAAAATAAAAAAGAAATTAGTTAAATGCGCTGATACTGCAGATGAATAAATTTTAATTAAAATAATATTATAAAGATTCAATAACTCAAGAAGTATAAATTCTTAGGCTAAGAAAAAGTCGATATATAAATTTTTTACTTAATTTTACACCATATTGGACTTATCAACAATTTAAATTCTAAGTACTAGGAAGAGGAGAATCATGAATGATATTCTTGTGCTCTTTACTTTCCTCCTCCTTCAAAGACAAAACACCTTTCTAACATCCCTTGAGCCAACTGAGCTTCCTTAAGATCTCCCTTTTTAAGATTATTTCTAAGTCAATATGTGCTTCACTATACTTCTTTAGGGGTTAAGCAAAAATGATGCCTGATATAAATTGGATTGGATAATTTTATTTTCCCTGTGTTTTCCCTGTTTTCCCTGCACACTTTTCATTTTCCCTGTGTTTTCCCTGTTTTCCCTGTTGGTATACACCTTGTCTATAAACGCTTTATTACACAACTTCCAAATCCAATCAATCACCATCTCGCCTCCGTTCTTGATCATTTCACCAGTAATTTCATCTATACCTGCAGATTTATACCATTCTTCAACTTTCTCCTCTACCCATTACCTCCTCCTTACTAATAACCTCATCCCAAAATACCTATTCCTTCTTGCACCATCAAACCCACACACATTCACTATCACCTCTTCATTACTGTTAATATTGTGCAGATTCTCGAAGTGTTCTTTCCACACTCCTCTCACACCTACTTCATCAGTTACAAAAGCACCATCCCTATTCATTATTCTAAGCAGATTCCCCTTATTCTCATTCTTAACCTTTCGCGCTTCCTTCCAGAAGAGCTTCCTATTCCCTTGTAAGTCCCCATTCATCCTCCTTCCAAACTGTTCATTTACCTCTTGTTTTCTCCTACGTATACACCTTTTAGTATTTCTTTTTTCCTCCTTATATAATTCCAAGCATCTTTCTTTTGAAACTTCATCATTTACTTTTAGTACATTCAACCACGCTTCTTTTTTACTTTTGATCGCTTGCATCACCTCTTCATTCCACCAATCACTGTTAACATTCTTACTTCCTACTTTAGCACATCCACATACTTCCTTTGCACTACTGATAATTGCTTCCCTCATTTCCCCAGATTTGTTCAGTATCTACTTGTTCACATTCAACCGTTTTACTAGCGAGCGCTCTTACATACTTATCCTTATTATCTTGATCACTTAACTTCTCACTCTTAATTTTACCTACTTCCTTTCGTATCACCTTCCTCTCCATCCAAGCCCCCACTAGCTTAATTTTACATAGAACAACATAATGATCTGAAAATCCCATTCCTAATCTCATCACTGATTTAACATCCAGCACATACTTCAACATCTCCTTTTTCACCAATACAAAATCAATCATACTTTTAACTTCGATACCATCTCTACCTACACCAACTCTAATACTTATGGATACTCTTGTGTTTAAAGAAAGTATTACTTACACACATACCTCTCTCTTCACAGAAATCAATCACCTTCCTACCATTCTCATTTTCTCCCGCCACCCCAAAACCACCTGTTATACCATCCCTTTTTTGATCACCTATCCAACCATTCAGGTCCCCCAACACTATCAATCTGAAGCTCCTACTCACCCCATCCAGAACATCATTCAGATTATCCCAAAAAATCGTACTCTCTTCAACGTTTCCCTCAGATGGACCATACGTCACAACCACACATACCTTGACCTTTTCAAACTTAAATTTAACCATTAGAATTCTAGGACTCACACAATCAAAGTCTACCATAGCTTCATACCACAGGTCACTCATCAAAATTGCAACTCCTTCTCTTCCTCTCTCATTCTCTTCCACACCAGCACGCACACATTTCACATCATACCACTCAATTTCACCTTTGTTTCAGTCACAGCGAGCAAACCAAATTTGCCCTTTCTAAATACATCCATCACCTCTCTCCTCTTCTCCTCAACATTTATTCCTCTGACATTCCATGTACCCATACGATTCATACAGTTTCGCCGAAAGATAGAAGGCCGTTTACGGCGATCACGACCTTATTATTATTATTATTATTATTATTATTATTATTATTATTATTATTATTATAGATGTGAGAAGAGTGTGGAGGAAGCATTTCGAAAATCTGCACAACATTGGCAGTGATGAAGAGGTGATAGTGAATGTGTGTGTGTGGGGTTGATGGTGTAAGTAAGTAAGTATTTTGGGGATGAGATAATAGGTATATTGGGAAAGTTGAAGAGTAGTAAAACAGATGGAATTATTGGCAAAATAATCAATAATGGAGGTAAGATTGTGATTGACTTGATAAAGAAATTGTGTAACAAAGCGTTTAAGGTTGAGAAGGGTGTAGTTCAGGAAGACTAGAGAAGAGAAGTGATAGTACCTTTGTATAAGAGTAAGAGTGATATGGGGAATTGTAAAAATTACAGAAGACTAGTTTATTGAGTGTTGTGGAGAAGATATATGATAGTATTTTGGTTCAAAGAGTGCGTCGAATGACTGAGAAACTGATTGAAAAGTTGCATTTAGAAGTGGAAGAGGATGTGTAAATCAAATTTTAACAATGAAGCAAATGAGCGAGAAAATTAAAAAACAATAAGTTGTATTAAGGTCTTATGGAATTGCAACAGGCGTATGATAGGATTAACAAAGAAATTGTGTGGGAGGCGTTATCGATATATGATGATGGTGATAAGCTTTAGAATGGAATTACAAGTATGCATGTTGATAGTGAAGCATGTGTAAGAATAAATGGAGTGGCGAGTGAATGGTTTAATATTAATAGCGGAGTGAGGCAAGGTTGTCTTATGTCTCTATGGCTATTTAATTTGTATATGGATGGGGTAATGAAATAATTTAAGAAGGAGATGGCAGGGGAGGGTGTTAGATTGATGGAGAATAGTAGAGAGTTAGGGTACCTAACATATTATACGCAGAAGATTTGGTTTTGTGTGGTGAATCTGAAGAAAGTTTGAGAAGATTGATAAAGAAATTTGTCTGCGTATGAAAAAGAGGGGGGGGGGGTTGAAAGTAAATGTAGATAAGAGCAGGGATGTGGTGTTAGCATTGTCAAATCATGTTGGATTGTAGGCAACTGGAACAAAGTATCTAGTTTACATATATAGGCTATACATTGGATGAAAATGGAACAAATGATGCTGAGTGTAGTAGGAAAATTGTGAGTGAGAAGTAGGTGGCTGGTGCATTTAGTGGCGCAATCAAATCCTAGGTGAATGCAAGAGGACTAGGTCCTGACGCACTAAGGTTTTATATGAGGGCATATGCTGTCACCAGTGTAATGCATAAAAGTGAAACTATGGTGTGGGGGATAATCCTAGGGGCGTACTAGGTATGAGAGGAATTGATAAAATGAGGAATGAACGTATTAGGGAGATGTGCGGTGTGATGAAATGAGTAAATTAGAGAATAAGTGAAAGTGTATTAAGCTGATATGATCATTTGGAATGGATGGAGGGTAGTCGATTGGTTAAGAGGCTGTATAGTGGCGAGTGTGTTGGGAAGCGACAGACTGGGAGACCGAAAAAAATTGGATTGAATCAGTAATGGAGTGCCTAATGGAAAGGAATCTGAGTTTGGTTCACGCTAGAAGAATGGTGGCGTGGTTTTGTGAGGGAGGATGGTTGTGGGCCTGACCCAGGGAATGAACCCCAACACTGACGAGAATCCAGGGTGAGGCTTTGTCGCCGTGAATGAAGCTCTAAGGTTGATTTTGGTTTCGACAGGCTTGTACTTAAGGGTATGAGGGATAGTATGGGGAGAAGGGAGCTTTCTTAGTAGACTTAAGAAGTCATGTTCTTCTACTGAACTATTCTGTTTCAGGCGAATGTTTGTGCACCCCACTCCTAGTCCGGTTTGTGGGGGAATCGAAGGGAGGCTGAATAATAATAATAATAATAATAATAATAATAATAATAATAATAATAATAATAATAATAATAATAATAATAAAAATAATAATGAAAGAATCTAACCTCATTAGAAACATATGTGTTGCTAATTTTTCTTGTCCGAGTTGTTGATTCTTCTATTTTTAAAGCTTTTGTGTCATTCTTTGTTTCTGTTTGAGTTGACTCTTCCTTTGATTCTACCATTAATCCTTTCATCTCAGTTGACTTTTCCTGCGACTGATTTTTTGTTTGAATTGATTTTTCTCTGCATTTAATAATGTCTGTTCTTTTGATTTCAGTTGAAACGCTTTTCAATTTGCCATCCGTGTTTGTAGTTTGTATAGATTCTTTTGGTTGCAAGTTTCCTACTTTAGATTTGTTTTCAGGTTTTGAACCCGAATCAAAACTATCGAGATTTTCAACTATTTTGTCCTGTTCACTTTCCTCTATTTGCTGAATGAAGGTTACTTTTAATTCTCTTTGCCCTGTTTGTGTTGAACGAGAGTGAAAAGTTTGAGTTTCATTATTAGTTTGAGTAAAACTGTTTTTTCCATTTATGGATGATGATACCGGTTTCATAAATGTCTTTGTAGAGAAATGAAGGTCATTTAATTTCAAAGCCTTGAACTCATTAGTATTTGCTGAGTTGATATTATAAACTTCAGATTTCAAAGGTATTTTTAGGAGGCGTAGAGGTGTAGTTTCATTGCATGGTGAGTTTTGAATGTGTGTTGTAGGTAAATTTTTAAAGGTAACGGACATTGATTTTGATTTATTAAAATTACCCGAAGGAGTTTTCAATAATTTGTGGTGGAAAATATGTCTACTTTCTTTTTGACAAGAATCAGTATTTTTAATAAAATTTGAAGGTACTTTTTTCAAAACCCAGGTACTCTCTTGACTAGTGAGTATCTCAGTTTGCTCTGGGTTGCGCATTAAATTTGATACATTTAGTGAAGCAAACTGGTGAGATTTTCCCCGCATTATGGATGGTTTTGAAGCTATTTCTACACAAGATTTTTTAGACTGCTCTATATTATTTGTTAAAGGATTTTTAAGAAAAGTCAAGTTATTCACTTCAATGGAAGGTTGTTGATTTTGCTTTTTTTCAATCAAAGGGCAATCAGCAAAAGTTCCTAAATGGTCAGAATTTTTATTAACATCTTGTTCAGGAAATGAATCTGTAAGAGTGAAATTATTCAATGTGTTATCAGTGAGAGAAATGTCGCAAGGTAAGGAAGAAACTCTGCTTGTATTATTCGTCTGAGTTGTTGAATAATCGTTGTTATTGGCACGAGTAACAAAATTATGGGATTTAGAATGGCCCATTACATTTTTTGAACCTTCAACATTAGTTTCAATAAACGTGTTATTATTGCAAGATCTTTGCAAATTTACATTAGAAGGATAATTCGGTACAGATGATGACTTGAACAAAAGAAACGGCTGCCAAAACCCGTCATTTTTATTTCCGGTTACATTTTTGTTTCCTGAATCATTTAAAGATTTCATATTTTCGGAGGAATTGGAAATTTCAGACACAGAGCTAACCTTGGTACACTCTGGATCTGTGTTTTCATTTAAAGAAAAGTCTTTTCCTAAAGAATCTTTTGAATTGTTTCTCATATCGCACTCATCGCATTCTTTATTTTCTACGGAAGAATTACGAGAGATACTTTCCTTTTCTGTCATATTTTCAGGGACCACCGGAAATTCATGTTGTTGTGAGTATTTACTATTTATTTCTCCGCTAGTTTTTGTCCTATTTCGATTATTTCTTTTTGAGTTGCAATGCCAAATAAAAGCTCGAGTCATGTCCTCAGCAGAAAAAACTGTTCGAAAGTAATTAACAACTGCACTTTTACCTGAACTTGAATATGTATTATAATTTTTGTCAGTCCATAAAAACCAAACGAAAAAGTTCAGAAACTCTTGCCTTAGAAATTTCGGTTCACAAGAAAACTTGAACGCACAAAATGTAAAAACTTCTGAAATAAGTTTGGTGAAATCATAGGAACGAAAAGCCTTTTTATCAGGAAATTTCAGAGACAAAAGAACTTTACGAGTTTTACTATTGTTTTTTGTATTACTAAAAGATTTTGATTTTTTCAATACGACATTATTTTGCGATTTACTTTCTGACAGTGTAAAGGACTTAGATTTTTTCAGCTTCCTAGAAGAGGTCCTATCAGGAGAAAAGAAAACTTTAGCAATATCCTCTGAGGGACTTTCTGATAAGAATTTTGAATGATAGTTCTGAAATAATCCTTTTTTTTGAAATAAAATATTCTCGTTCGAAAGGACATCGAATTTAAAATTATGTTCACTTTTTGATATTTTGTACTTCTGAATCATAAAAAAATCGGATAAAAACTTGTCACTCACTACTTCAAATTCAGACTCTAAAATATTATTCGAAAATTGTTGTAATAAAGGATATTGCCTTTCAGACTTATGATACTGTGTACGATAGCTTTTGAAAGTCATTGTAAAAAATAAATAAATAGTTTTAACATCATCTTCTGAAAAAGTTAATGGCCTAGAAGAATCATCGTTCAAACCACATTTTTCTTTTTCCGATTTTAAATATTGTTCATACAAATCAAAGAGATCAATCTTATCATACTCATCTCCATATTGACCTTCATCTGGAAATACATCAAAACCTTTCCAGGAAGTTAACATTTTATCAAGCTTCCCCTTTGCGAGAGAAGGGATTTGAGTTTGATGAGCAACGCTACACGCAACAAAATGTGCTGCTTCTGCGGTGCAAGGCACTTCCAGAGCAGATGTCAAAACAAGGAAAAATGCATCACTTTCCCAGCAATTCTTCAAAGCAAAAATTCTATAACTTTTTTCTAGTATAACGGAACTAACTTCTTGTACTTTCTTGATCTAAAAGAAAAAGAGAATGACGATTACTTATTCTTTCCAGTAACAAGCAATGTTCAATAAGGAATCAAAATTTAAATATTACGGAATAAAATTAACAACTTCATTAATTAACAAATTCATTTTAAATGAATGAGTCACAGAAGATTTTACTCTTCATCAGCGGGATTCGAACATTGGAACTGCACTTTGCGTACATATTACTTACTGTAGGAATACTGAAGAACAATGACTATTTGAAAAGCCTATGTAAATACCAAGGAACTATTGTCTACAAACAAAATTTAAAGGAATCTTGAAGCTTACTTTTTGGTTATAAAAATCTCTATATTATTATTTTTAACTTTAACTAATTTGCCCATCGGAAGTTAACCTCAAGATAAGGAGTTTACGAACACAGTAATGGATTAATATTAACGGCTTACATTAACTTTAATTAAAAATTAATGCAAAATGTTATAATGATATGTTTCAAATCAAATAATAAAAGTCATGTACCTTACACATGTCTCGCTTTGCTTCTATCCACGTTCTGACTGAGATAGAGAGACTGTCTCTGGCGTGCAGGGCGTAGAAACACTCAAATAAGCGTCGCCATAATCGCTTTAATTCATTCCATTGAGAATCGTTCTCCAAAGACAAGTTTTCTTTTCCAACGAAAAGTGATGAGTAAAACTGATTTATATGTTTTGTTTTCATGTTGTGTTTCTAAGAAAGAAAAAAACGTTTGAATCATGAGAACACGCATCTATCTTACTCATATACAATATCTTACTCATTCTACGCTAATATTAAAAAAAATCCTTCCATTTAAATTTTCTACCGTTTAGGAAAACTAGTTGGAAATCTTGAAATTAAATAAAATTAATCCTCAAATTACCAATTCTGTTTCAATGGTATATTTTATTATTAATCCATCAACATTAGCAGCCACGCATAGAAGACAAAAGGAGGTGATCCAATGTGACAGTTTTTCTCGGATAAACATCTCGCTGAAAAATATGATCGCGATAACTTTTATAAAATTTAAAACTAGAATTAAAAATTTGCAAGTAAATTAAAGTTTAGTTTTATTTAATATGAAATATTAAGTTTTAAAATAATAGGTTTTCCATGCAAACAAATGGTTAGTTTCTAAAGGCGTGTAAAGCATCAAACTACTAAACTTGTATATTATGAGAGTCGGGGGAATTATTTCATGGTTACTAATTTTTAAATAGAAGATTTACCTCTTACTTTCTTCATCACAATTAGCAGGATATGTGGTACTCATTTGGGGACAAAACAGTGGAGGTGATGGAAGAGAAAAGTCAAAAGGGATTATTAAAGGAAGGGATTCCATTAGAGCTTCTACTTCCGAAAGGCATTTGCTTAAAGAGAGTATAAGTAAATCTTCTTCTTTTTGGCCTTCAACAACACTGAGATAAAGAAGTTGTTCAATAAGGAAGAGTGTATCCGTAAAAGGTAATTTATCAGAATTAGCAGGAAGCAGTTGAATAAGTACTGTGAACAAGTAATTCGTCATTGATGGAATTTCTTTTCTGAAATAAATTACATTTTTTAC
The DNA here is from genome assembly GCA_015478945.1 of Trachelipus rathkii. Taxonomy (NCBI): domain Eukaryota; kingdom Metazoa; phylum Arthropoda; class Malacostraca; order Isopoda; family Trachelipodidae; genus Trachelipus; species Trachelipus rathkii. The sequence goes on along the minus strand of JABUQX010016943.1, from coordinate 20,636 downwards.
TCCATTATCAAACTTACATATCAATTTATTAAATATTCAAAAATTTAGTTCATAATATATATGTAAACTTACCGTTTATATATATTTTATATATATATATATATATATCATATATATTATCAAACTTACATATCAATTTATTAAATATTCAAAAATTTAGTTCATAATATATATGTAAACTTACCGTTTAACATGATTTTCAATTCCAAGGGACAAAGTAAATAAACACAAATTTACATCTTCGTGTTGAAAAGCCAAGTGAAATGCTCCTTCGTATTTTCTTCCAATAATCAAACATCGAATTGCATTATCAACTGTAAAATAGCTACTTGTGCAATCTTTTCTGAAATCTAACATTCTACTCTCTGAAACAGAGTAAAATCAAATAGTAATAGAGTAATTTCAAATGTTTAACACGTGTTATACATAAAGAAAATGTTACTAAAATCAAACTTACTTTCTTGTGGATTATCAAAAATTGAGGAGTAGTCATAATATTTAAAAGAATTCTGAACAGATATAGGAATATTTAAAATAAATTTAGCAATTATGATTCCCAAAAATCCAAACAAATTAATGAAGATTTTCTTGAGTGATTTTATAAACCGATTTGTGCAATTTTTTCCTCCTTTTATA
>JABUQX010016943.1:0-15000 GCA_015478945.1 Trachelipus rathkii | reverse complement strand
GGCCTCTCCAATTACGGCCTACTCCTCTAGAAAAAAGAAGAGTGGTAAATATGAGCATGCCTAAAAGTTCTGGCTTGATAACCCCGGAGGCGAATAAACTATAATATATAATGGTCGATATTACATAAATAAATAAATATAAGTATAACTATATCACCCCAAATCTACACTAAAAGTATTGCCAGGAAATAGCTAGCTTAATGATAACATCATCACAATTAGTTTAAATCCCCCTAAGAGGTAAATTCCTTCCATAAAGTGATAAGTTCCACGTAATATCCCATAATTAGTTTATAAACATTCAAATTAAAATATAATAAAACAATATAGGCCTACCCAAAAGATAAAACGGAACGCCAGAAAAAATGAAATAAAAAAGGAGTAAGCCTAGCAAAGTGCAAGTGAAACGAGACACGAAGCTCCCAGACTAATAATCAACCTACTGGCTAATTTGCAAGATACTTCCATCTAGCTTTAAACTAACTATAAGTCTCCCCCTTTAGACCCGTGGGGTATAAGAAATAACTCGTACTCCATCCATTTCATTACGCAACAGTCCACGGAAGCTTCTGATAATATATATGATGTTTCCCACATTGTAAATAGCCCAAGGCCCGCCCAATTACTGAAAAAATATTGTAAATAAGCAAAACATTACTTCGCTCAGCATAATATGAGACTGACTACCCTCTTATTCCTGAACGGCCTCTTCATAATATCAATTTAGAGAAAAGACTATAAAACTTAATCTCAACTGCAATAATACAACGACGATGAGTTACCAAAAGGAAGCACTAGGGTTCAAAGCTCATGACCCACCCAGATTTAAAATAATAATAACTCTCATTATATATAAAATAAATCATATACGAACACATCAATTATATAATCAGCACGTGAACTCGCCTCACTGCGCTAATTACTCATGATCCTACTTAGTAATCACCATCAATAACCTAAAATAAATTTCAAAATCCACCAATACACACTACGCTTCCCCTTTGCAAATAGCAAAAACATGACACTATGAATACACTAACATATTTAAATCATATAATTATCCTATACAATAATTATTAATTGATAAAACCTGAAAAGGTTTATGTCAATATGATAATCAATAATAACAAACTAATTTGTAATAATACTCTAGAAAATCATAATGGCACAATATGACATCCACATAATAACAACATATATCCGACAAATTAGCCAATGACCTCCAATACAAAACCGATAAATCCATTATCCCTCCATACCTTTTTGTATATCTATGGGACTAACCTCTCTTACTCTAGTGGTAAGGAGAACTAATTATCTATCTATCTATCGCTACTCAACACCCGAATCAAGTTGTAGCTAAGAGTGAATTATCTTAAAAGGAACTCGTGAGTCATATATCCTATCCCTGTTGTTCGGATACCCCTTAACAATAATTAAACCTATCCGACGCGTCCAACTTCCCAAACCCTACAAAAAATATACTCTACAATAAGCATTACCAAAGTAAACAATATATGGCAGGTGGAAATAGCCCGATTTAATTTAAACTCACATATAGGAATGATCCTCTCCTCCACACCACGAAAATAGGTGTAAACAGCGCCTAGCACTCCTTCATCACCACTCCTATGCATTGACTAAAGCACCCCGATAACCTTCGCGACACTGCCCCGTCTCTTTGCCGCATTGAGGATCCCCTCCTTATAAAAACCTCCCACACCTCCTCCTGAATGAGTTAACTACATTAGCCATATTATATATCCTTATATAAGTTTGAGCCGATTAACTGGGCTCTCACTCATAAATAATCTCTTTTATATATCTAAAAGTATTTTTTTTTATAGATGTACACTGTTGTTGATGAATGCTCATATTAGAGTGGAGATCATTAATATTTATGTGAAATGAACAATAACTCTAGCATCTCACTCACGTTTAAGTAACCCGTAAAGTTTGGGACAAGAGAGACAAAATGATGTGAAGGGATAAAATGAATCAATACGACCCCTTCAATTTCTCCGCCAATGCGCCTGCATGCTGATATCTCCCACCTCTTCATGTCTTCTCCACTCTAATATGTAATTACCCTGCTTACGTGCTATTTTCCATCTCCACCGGAAGAATAGTAAATCCCTCCTCACAAATTGATCGACACTCCCAGTAGAGTGCCCATCTTAATATATCTCAAGACACGTTTCCAGGTTACAGAACTGCGAGGACCAGAATTATGTAAACACGACCTCCGAAACATTATATTTTTATTTTTAGGTCAATTTATTCGTTGTTTTTTTTAGTGTGGCTAAAACGCAAAAGATATTTCTACTATTACCTCTAATATATTATATGATTCTAATCCTTCTTCTTCGATGTAACTAGTTTTGTTTGTTATGAGTATTTAATTTTTTTGTATCAATGCATCCTAGCCACCCCAATCTTAGAGGTGAGCCGTAAAGATCAGGAACGGCTCTTTTGTTATATTAAGTGTCATATACTAGTGTCTCTTAGAGACAGATAGTGTGAGTGTAGTAATGTGTATTTCATTTCACATCGTAATATGAGCGTTTCAATGCTCTTTTCAGAGAACGTCTTACATCATCTAATTTTTTCTCTTTCCATACTAAGTGTTGGAGATGGGGGAGCCCATAAGTACGTGCTAATCAATATATCGAGGAAATTGTATTACTGACATCATACGACTCAGGGCGATTTTCTGAATAAAAGCCACAGTAGGCTTATTATAGATCTTCTCCAGACATGGTAAAAATGTACATGACCAACGCTGCACATATAAAACCAGGTAGAGATAACCTTAGAGATGTGAGCTCAGAGCTGTAAAGTACGGGACCAATACAAGTAAAGTTATTATGTTTACCAGTATACTTATCAGAGCTAAAGATTCGACCTAACAATAAGATAAGAGCAGCGCACCGGAGGTTATACTAGTGATCGAATCGATCATACTCTCACACGAGTTATTTAACCATTGCGTAAAAGCTAGAATCAGACGGCTTGCAGTGACACGTGCCTAGTGGCATACCCCTAGTTAATCACATGACTCAAAATAATCATGATCTACGTAATCTCAGTGTGGTACCACCAAAACAGAGATTACAATGAACAATAATGACATGAAATAAACTTTAAGAAGAGAGATAAGTTTACTCCCCTAGAAGCCAAAGGATGATGCTTCGCAAACCTCACCCTACGTCCTTAAACGTCTCACTTTATCACTTATACCTACGCCTTTTCGAGGTACAAATGAAATAACGGCGATAAGGCCATTATTTTGATTTGATTAAGCATAAATGGCCTCACGTAATATTTAGAGTGATTTAATCGAATAGAGTGAGAAGCGTAATTTATAGCTGATGATGGAATCCATGGTGTTACTGAAAACATAAATATGATATCAGAAAATATGCTAATAATAGAGATGTCTATATAAATGTATGGAACATAAGTACACGTGAGAAGCCATCCAAATCTCCATGACCCTTATGCAATACGTGTTGCAGGGTTCATTGAATAATATATAATACGGATTGAGTTAATTACTGATAAGCTTATAGATCGCTTTATCCGTGAGTTTTAGAGAATGTAGAGACAAAAATATATGTACAAAGCTAAAAAAGCCTAGAACAGGGAAAAATAAATGAATAAAACTCCCATAAAAATGATCGAACAAAATATTGTTATTATATAAAGTTGAAGTAGAAAATTGGCTACATGCTAACAAACTATCGTGCAATGAGGTTATCGATTGAGTGCAATATCACTTCTGATAAAAGCTAATATATCCTTAATTAAAAAAGATTGTCTTACACGGGTGTAGTGTCAGGATGCTCCATCCCTTCTCATTTGATCTTTTTATAGGGTAGTGATCAAGGACAACCAGTGCCCCTGGTGAATAATGTTGTAATTAGTAAAGTACTTTCTATATAAAGAATTTGCAATAACATAAAGTGGTTTCACAACGGCAAGGCCAAGCCAAGTAATAAACAGATCCATTACATCGCTCTTACAACATGCAATACACCTCAAGTAGAGCCACCTGAGAGTTAAAGCAAGACTTAAAATAAATAGTCTCACATAAGTATGAAAAGCGAGTCTCGACATTCTTAACAATGGTGAGCGATATAATGCATCTATCTGAAGGTATGGCGTATAATTGAAACACACTCCAGAAAAAGCGAGGAAGAATATATATCTGAGAGAAAATATAGTCGAGTATCTGTATGGGTTTTATACCAGTAAACCAAAATATTCAGATCAAGACTTGCGAAAAAGGAAAAGCGTCTATGATATCGAATCAATGTTGTTTAACAGGTCATAATTAGAAAAGAAATAATTAAACTCGATACTAGGATAATCAGAATAGCGTGAGCGAAAATTTATATAACCTGCTCCCTTGGTCTAGATTGGTTTTTAATAATAGAATTGTGGCCACCACAGAGCTAAGCGGCTAAGTGAAGCTTTTAAAAATAATCAAGTTGGAATGATAGAAGTGTTATGGAGCTTAAGAGTCATTGTTTTAATTAACTAGCTCATTCATAACCATAGCTATATTATTCTGCTATTTGTGTCACAGATTAGCATCGAGGGCACACTTCCTCGGATCTCCACCAAGGAATTGTTGATTTTCGGGTTCCCAGAATGAATGGAGATATGGTTCGTTGCCACCTGGAAGATTGCTTCCTGAAAAGTAGGTGGAAGGCATTCGCCGGCCGACCCAGGGAAGCTGAGTATTGCAGGAAAAGATGGGGAAAGTAAGTGGCCGAAAATGAAAAAGGAAAACAACCCCGTCCTGGAGTATGCTCGTTTAACAGGAAGCCCTCCCGAACAAGGTATTGGACGGTACTAGATGGAGCTCACAGAGACCGTGACCTATTTAACAGCTTATAGAGAACCAGCTTGACTTCAGCATCTGATCTCGCCCGAGCTTGTTCGACCGGTATCTGATTCGGGCCAAGTGAAAGGTAAACCGCAATTGATGGTGAAGAGTATCAACGATCGTTATCAATCGGTTAATTCAGTCTTCCATATATCCTAATTACTTACATGTTTCTGTATAATTGGTGCAAAACGGGAAATATATCTATTCTTAAAAGTGTGTTATTAAAGTTTTAATGAGATCACCTGCCTTTGTTTCCCTTCCTAATTATTTCCTGAGCAGATATTCGTGCCACCTTATGTAATTAACATCTAATGCCTAGACCTTCGCGAATTCCGATGGCAAATCCCCACCCCTTGGGTACTTTCATTTAAAGCTCATTAACTAAGAGTCTTCTCCTGCACAAAGGATTGCGCCGATTGAGCTTACATGATCCATCGAGAGAGCTAACGTGGCGGATGTGGACTCTTTGAAAGATCCGACCAAAAGTCCCTTCTTGCTATATTTACAAGCATGGCCCCTAACGGTTACAATTGGCCAACGAGAAGTGCTAAAGAAGCCTGGTGTTGGATCGTAGTTTGTAGGTCTGTGGCAGAAGGTTACATAGGGTGTTATGTGTGAGGTCGCCTATCTTTGTACCCATCAAAGTGACTTCATGTTAATAATTGACCTTACTCAAGTAAGAATAGGACGCTGAGCTGCATAGAGAAGGAGGAGGGGAATTTGAGTGATTGGAAAGGTTCATTAAGCAGAAACGCTGCCCATTTTGTTGCTGGTCTATGTGTAATAAACTTACTAATAGTTTTGTTAAAAGAGGTCTATCTGTCCTCCGAAGTGTCAGTTACTCTCGCCGAACAGAACAGATCAAGCGGCTGCTGATAACTACTCAAGTACCTCTTTAGCCTACTCGTGATGGCACAATATCACACAATATACTCATTCCATTGGAAGGAAACGGCCAGTTAAGTGCTAAATTTATCAATGTTCATAGGGACGCAATCTGAGCATATAAGTCACATGTTTTGAGACTTTGGTCAGTTTTTTTCAAGGCATAAAGTTCTGATATCAAGTCCCCGTGAGCCGCTGACGACCCCATGACCTGGAATAGTCAAACTGCGCGTTGGGAAAGAGTGCAAGATCATTGCAGCAAGGAATATATGAGGGAATAACCTTGCTTACGATTGGGTTTCTTATGAGCCACCTCACAGGAAAGGGCTCTCCGAAGAGGCGTGCAAGTTCAACACTCCCATTCGAACATTCTTCTTCAGCTTGCGCAACCTGCCAGACTCTTTATCCAGACGGGAAGGGGCGTGTCCCTCCAAAGACTTGTTTATCATCAAAGGCTGAGGAAAATATGAAGAGGAGGACAAGTAAGGAACCATGTTCATCTGGGATATATATATAATGATATAGGAAACCACATTGAAGACAAGATTTGTGGTGTCCGTAGGTCAAATTCTCGTGAGGAGCTTTCACCGCGGCGGGAAAGTGCAGATGTACTCAGGCGTAAGTATCCAGAATTCAAAGTTGGTGGAGGAAGATGGCAGTGAGGAAGAAGACTCCTCCCCCTCTGTAATCCAACCAGCCTGAGCCAACCGAGCCCTCGTACACAGCATCAAGAACAGCGCCGATACATCTTTCGACAGGACGACCGCGCGTCCGAGTAAAGGTCTCATCAGAATATCTGCCTGACCTCCTTTGAACGAGATCCAGGTTATCAGCATGTGAGGAATCCTATTTAGTCACGAAGAGTTCCATTGTTGGTATATCCGAGTACAGCTATTCAGAATCACTTGAATAATGTCAGAAGAAGCCCGATCGTAGGCGGCGAGTGTAACATCATCGAGCAGAAAGCGGCAGAATTGTTCCAAGCTAGTTCCAGTGTTTGTCCACGTGGGGTTTATCTCAGAGGCAGCAAGCGCGTTTTGGCAGGGACAAGACAGGTATCACAATGCAAAACGATATGGATTGCTTCTGTTTTTAAAGTAATAGTCCGTTCTCATCGATATGCAAGACTGAGTTCGATGTCTTATAGGTCTGGAAATGCACTTCTTTGAAACGGGCGGTCTCGCGAATGATCCTTATGAGGGGCTATATATTTCCTCGGAAAAATAGAGATACTGAAGAAGCAGGTCGTACTTTCGGAGATAGTATACAGAGTGATACTCAGAAGGATGCCATGAGGGTTTGCTATTCATACCTCAGGACGCTTGGAAACAGGTTCGCTTAAAATCGGATATCCCCTTGGGGCAGCACATTAAGACTTCTGCAAGGTGTCATATAATAATATGAGAGAGGTCCTTGTGCGGAGTTATCGAATTGCGAGACACGGAAGTGATGCCCGACAGACCGTTGGTAGGGAGTGGGTGGACAATTTTCCAGAGCCACCAGTAATCACCACGTCAAGTGATCCATTTATCCGCACGGAATATATGATGGGAACTCTGAAAGTGGAAACGAGTTCCGCACACAGACTAAGGGTGGCGAAGGGGGCAATGTTAGAATGGGCAACCGCTATGAAAAGGCATTGATAACACGGTTCTGCAAGTCTTGCCGCAGAGTCAATAGAATAGCATGAAGGTGAGCCAGCTTCTCTGTTGCGACAGCAGGTTAGCTTCCCGTACAGTAGATAATTACTTGTGTGAAGTGCAACGCATGCTCGAAGGATTTGCATTTTCACGAAGGCGAAGAGAGGGGTTAGTGGGACCTAGAGAGGCTGGGTGCGGAAGCCCATTGCGAGTATAGACACAAGGAGGATGTGTTTTCACAGTTGGGGTAAAGAGAACTTCCACATGTCGGACAGATGGTCTGGGAGACCGACAATATTTCTGGCCAGTAACCAAATTTATGGCGACTTGAAACAATGCGTCGGAGAAGGGCTCGTAGTACGCGAAAACCAGTGTGTGCAAATGTGAGCAAATCCAAGTTTACTTTGGTTGAGAGAGTGAAAGCACTATAGAAAGTAAGTAAGAGAACAGGCGGTTTTGCCGTATTGAGGGAAAGGAGAGAGAGGTTCTCTGTACGTAGGAGGCTGCTAGCGATAAACTTCGGGTGACTGGCACGTGTGTGTTTTTCTGTAAGTGAGTTGAAGACAGTTGTTATTACAAAGATAACTAAAGGAGGAACCTTCGGCCCATATATGGTTCCCTTTGAAATTATACGAACATGTCAGGTTTACAACATTACCAGAATCGATACGTCCACAGATGTAATAGAGAGGCTAAGTACGTGGCTTTGCGAACGTACTCTAGAGGCAGCATGGCGAAGCATCAGGACCGTACCGTTCCTCATGTGGCGTATCCTGTGGCTCGTTGTTTGAAGAGCATCAAGATTACAAAGCATCACTAAGGATGAGCTGAACTTTTGAGAAGTCTTGTGAGAGAAAGAAAAAAAGACATAGTTATATACATAGCTTAAACATAGATGCATTCTTGTAGGTGTTTCGTGCTCAAACGTGGGTGAGTTTATTGTTCATATTCTAGTGTGAGCGTTAGGAATGGGCACTGCTGACGCGAGTGCTCTTGGGATGGCTTGACGTAAGTTTTGATTGATTTAGGATTCGAGAGGCCTAACAGCCAACAGCTGTCTATGAACGAAGAGCAGTCCATGAGAAAAACAAGGTGCCCGAACTCTCTCGACATATGGTTGGGGGTGTGAACCAGCAAGATACCAACTTATTTTTATCATAGGCATCCAAAACCCCTATATTTGGGTCCTGGTCGATAATGGCCAGGCAGGGATCGGGTTGGGGCACGTACAAAGATGGTGAATCCGCGCCATTCTTTAAAAGTATCTTATTACTTTTCATGATTATAATTGACCCAGGTCGCAGCGAATGAAGATTCTCCTAGTAGACATCAGCTCCCGCCAATAAATAAACAAATACTAGTAACCACAAATGGTAATGAGGACTAAACCATTATTGTTATTCTCGAGAGTGTAACCGCGGAAATCAAGACCACCACAGGCCAGAGGCATAATACAGCTCCTTACACTCCTAGAAAGCTCAACACCCGATTAGAGGGGGGCATAATTGGTATGATGGTCTATCGGAACCCCCCCCCCGGAACTCTGCATCCAGTCCCTAAGATGAAATAAATATTAGCCGTGCACCACACGGATAGACGTCGAGAGACCCAGACCTATACCCCAAGTAGTAGAAATCAGATACTACTCAGTAGCTTAGCAAGAGTATCGCGGATACCAACAACTAGGTTGCTGGCAGGAGATTAAGAGCAGTGGTATACCGGTTTGACCTGTACCCTAACCCCACGAGAGAAAGGAGAGCAACGAATGCGGCATATGATTAACTTACTACTAGAGGAACATCATTCGATAGGCAACGAGGAGATTTCAGGAGAGATTGGCGAGGAACTCAGATCAAGAAGAGCAGAGTGCAGTTAGTAATGGGGTAATTAGTTGTCAGTACAGAAAAAAATGTGAGAGAAGATCAATAAATAAAACTCGGGAAGTTCGCTGGTTCAAAAGACCGGTGACAATAATGGTTATAAGAGAATAATATAATAAAGGACAACTAAGCGAGAGTAAAAATAAGAGAGTAAAACCGAAGAAATGCTAAGATAACAATTATTTCAATAGAAAATAATAATACAAACTCAAATAATTAACAAGCCTTGGCATGACATAAAAACGTAGGACAAACCTACTGAAACAAAGAAAAGATGGGGGAGAAGATAGACAAAAACAATAATGTAATCTTCGCAGAACAATATCGAGATAAGAGGTATCAGAGCCACCACCACGGCAGAAGGTGGGTTACAGGTTAACGGGCTCGTGGTATAATAATTTAAATAATCTAATAAAACTAATACTGAGTAATAATGAATCTATCTACTAATACTATAATAATAACAATAGATGATTTACTTTAGTATAATGATAAGAAAATGATAAGATTCTTTGAAGATTTAGTTTGGAATTATATAAATGATGACCCTTTGTTTTTCAAGCATAGTCATTTTTCAAAAAGCGTCGTCTATGACAACTTCAACGATTAGGATTCCATATTGATAAAGTATGATGGTGAATGCTCAACTCCTTTCAATAATTTCTGATTGAGTAGACTTTCTCATATTATTAAAAACTATAGTTTTTAAAGTGAAATATCAACTTCATTTTTTGTGCAGATTAATCACATACGTGGTTAATACAGGTAACTTGTCACCTTAAAGTTTTCTTGGAAGAGTTAAAACAACAAATTCCAAAGTCCAGAGCAACTGCAATTCTGGTGCTATACATGAACTCTTGTCCTGAAATGAAAATCTATGTTTTGCTTTCGTAGAACTAGTTTTCGTTGTGGTCTCACTTTCATCTTTCATTAATTTCGGTCTTTTTAAAATTATGTAGCGAAAATACTTATGTCTTGATCAAGTTAACTTTTAAGCATATAAAAAACAAGTTAATATAATAATTTATTAGTATTTTTTTTATAAGATTATTCTCAAATTTCTATATCGATAGATTATGTTCAGTACTTAAGGTAACCAAAACTATCTTTAAACCTTTTAACCGGAAAATTTAAAGTAATCCTGTGATATTCATATATTGCATCTATTATACAATATCACATAAACTAAAATAAGATGTAATTGTATGAAATCCCGCTTAGCGTTACCTTCTCTAACGGTTGAATCTCTGAAAAATTATTGATAAAATAATCCTGCTTATCATTAGCTATCAGATAGGGACGGACACGCTCCATTTCTATGCTATCATTAATCTTCGACGAAACGTCGAAGAGAGAAAAATATACCCGGATCTCGACATGAACAAGCGATAATGATATAAATTGCTCTCTGCAAATCCAAATCATGCAAAGGAAAACCACTCAATCTGTTCAATTAAAGATGCCAATGCAAACGCCGCATTATAAAATTATTTATAAATAATTTAATAATAATTAAATATATAATAAATAATAATAATAAAATAATAATAATAAATAATGAAGTAATACATAATTAAATAATAATTAATTAATAATAATAATAATTTTTTATTATATATTATTATTATTATAGTATTGATATATATTATTATTATTATTAATTATTTTTGATTTTATTTATCATTTTTAAAAATATGAAAGTAATTAAAAACATCAGTGAAGAAAAATGTTATTTTTCAAGGTATACCCTTTTCTTATTGTAAACTTTATCATATGTTTTGTATGAATGATAAAATAATTTTTACTCAAGACTGGTACACTCACAACCTATCATTAGATAAGGTAATTCTTACAACAACACATCTACAGGGAAGGTTTTTAAAAGGAAATTAAAATATTTTTTTCCTTGAAAGTTAAAAAAAAATTATATTCAAAACTATAATGTAGTAAAAGAGTTATATTTTTACGTTCATTTTCCCCCATAAACAATAGATTTTCGTAGAAGAAATTAATATAATATGCATACCTATTATTCACTTCCAGATCTTTTACAGGATATGGACAATCAATGACTGCACGTTTCACGATAAGTTACTGACTCAATAGTAATATGTAAATTTTGCTTCCCATATGTTGTTAAGCACGAACACGAAGGCCGATCACTTCATCAGGCAGAAGTTCTATTATGAAAAATACAGCTTTAAGCTTTTCTTATTATTATGTAAATAATTGAATAGATCTAATTGAAAAAAGACATAATTCAGAAAATTAATGCTTGATGAAGAGAATATAGCTACACAATAGAACCCACAATTAATAATTTACACTAAAAAAACAAACTTAAGTAGCAGAGATTGCATTTCTTTGTACCTCCTCTTTATTATTTATAACCTGGCGGGTAACTTAAATTTTTGACTAGATTTCTTTCCTTATTCCATCATGATTTGTTTTTTTGTCCATATGTTAATTAAAATTTCTTAGCAGAATTAAAGATGATAAAATTCACTGTCTATACACTGAAGAAACAAAAACTTATACAGGAAAATGAACCGCACCTTGAAATAAGAAAAAACCAAACATTATAATTATATATAACCGCATCCAAAAAAAAGAGAATATATAATAATAAAAAGGTACAAATTTTATAGATGTTGAGCTTTTCATATTATAGTAGATGAATACATATGTCTAGATAAGAGTAGGTAGCTATAGATCTTAAGGCTACAATGTGGTCAGTGACAATCTTTAGGGGGGGTTATTTGTGAGAAAGAAACTGAAAAAATTTACATCTAAGATGAATTTGGTTAATATGGAAAGGTTATATAAATTGAGATACAGAATAGTTTCACGGTTGGTTAGAGGTCGAAATATATTAAGTGGTGTGAGCTGGTGCTGGATAATCAACCGGCTGTATGAGAACGGAAGAAAAATGGATTATTGAACGTCTAAGTGAAGGGAGATAGCTGAAAAATATATATCGTTTGCGAGGGCGAAGAAAAGTGTGCATATATGGAATAGTGAGATGTGCACTTTATATAATGTTTTTGATTAGTAAGGAGGAGTTATATTAGTTGGTTCTGGGCCTAGGCCAGTTGGGATGATCCTACATGATGATGTTATGGACACAGTTATGCTCGATTGCAGTACTGTGAAACCCTAGTGGATTGGATTTTTCTACTGGTGAATGAGTCTTACACTTTGAAGGGAAATACAGGAATGTTAAGAGGGTAGAGGGGGGCTTTCTTTCGACCTTGTGTGCATATTCTTCTACTTAATGCGTTTTTTCTAATCTCTAGAGGCATTGAGAGAACTCACCCTCAATCACACTGTTGAAAGGTAGTGGATTATAATATATATATATATATATATTATTAATGATATATAATTATAATATATATATACTTAATATATAGTATAATAATAATATCTTAATATATAATAATAGCGATATATTATTAATATAGTATGATATATATATAATATATATATATAATGATATATATATATATATTATATTTATATATATATACGTTTGTAATTATATATATATTAGATATAAGTATGTTAATTTAATATACATGATATATAATAAATCGTTTAGTAGCTAATTATATACTGTTATAGGTATAGTTGGATAGTATATATATATATTATATAGATTATATAGATAATATAGTCCAGTAATTGTAATTTTAATATAGTATATATTATTAATGATTATGTTAGTATATCAAGTATATACTAATATTATTTACTATATTATTATTATTTTATATATATAATATATAGTATGTATATACTTATTATTATATGTGATATTATTAAATAAATATAGTTCTACAGTATATATAGTAGTAATATATATTAATAGATATTATATATTATAATTATATGATACTATATTATATAATATATATTATATTAATATATATAATGATTAATATATATAGTATATATATAGTTAATATATATATATATTCTGAGTATGATATACGAGTATGGTTAGATCAAGGATTAAAGCGAGTTCTTTTCTTGCTTAAAGATCATAATTTGCCTCATGAGAGTTTGAATCTCGATCCAGCCAATTTCATAATAAACAAATAATTTGCTTTTGTTTGGAGATTTATAATATTTATAAATTACAGGCCTGTACAGCATAGTGATTACACATAATCTCAAACCACACACTCGTCTTACAAACAGATGCCACAACACATCACCAACAGAAGCAACTCTAATAATTACAAGATACAAAATCACTAAAGTTTCTCTTTGACCTTCTATCATGAAGTCCAACTTCATTGCATGAAAACCGACGGTGCATTGGTGGCAAGATATTTCAAATGTTCGGTGAGCTAGTTAATCTGCAAGGGCTTGCTATCAAAACCTAATAATCTATTGCAATATAAATCCATTTGTTAGGAGTAAAATAATTTCCCTTCAAACGCCAGTATTATTTTGCAATTTATTTGTGCTAAGAACCCCAAATTCATTGGTATAGATCTAAGTAAACTAAACTAACTAGAACCTAAACTAACTAACTAACCTAACTAGACTAAACTAACTAACTGATACTTGTACTAGACTAACTGAACTATTATTCATATACTTAAAACTTACACTAAACTTAAAATAAGTTAAATAATTAAGTCTAGTGAACTAACTATACTAACTTAACTGAAGTAAAGCTAACTAGACTATATCTAAAACTTAAACTAAAACTGAGAACTAAACCTATAATCTAAAGCTAAACTAACTAACGTATAACTAACTAAGCGAACGTTGACTAACTAACTAATAAATACTGAACTACAAATAATAACTAAGCTAACCTAACTGAACTAGCAACTAAAGTATACTAACTAACATAACTAACTTAACGTAGATACCTATGACTTAACTAAAGCTAACTAAGCCTAATCTCAACTACACTAACGTAACTAAACTAAGATCTTAACACTAACTAACTAATATAACTAATAAACTAATCCTGAACATAACTAACTATACCTATTAGTAAACTAGAACTTAACAGACCCTTAACCAAACCCTATATGTAAAATCATAAAATTTATAGTAAGTAAATAAAAATAGTTAATTTTAAAAAGTAATAAAGTATATAGTAAAAGATAAAATGTTAAACCTATTGTTAATTAATTTAAAAATATATTTACTGTTACATGAAACACACTAGCATTTATTATAATATATCATATCTTCAAGTATATATATATATAATAATAGTAATATATATAGTCATCTATATAAGTTAATTCTGAGCCGTATTAGCTTAATCCTTCTCCCTTCTGATAGTAGGAAGGTCCCCATAAGGGTAACTCACGTTTATTAATAGAAAAAATAATCGCCTTCTGATAATAAAATATAATTTAAAAGCTGTTTTCTGCATCAACAGCAACTTCCCATGGAGTCATCAGAATTTTAAAAGAAGTTTTTGTGGTCAGAATTAAAGAAAAAATACAGTAGTATTTATAATCATCTGGCTTGAGTAGAAATATTTTATTGCAATAAATTATTAATGATAACAAAGCCTTATCATATTTGCTATGAGTGTTGTAAAGTAAATTATTCTGCAGTTAAGTATCAACAGATTTATAACAGAGATTAGCTAATGAAAGAGTGATAAATCAGTCCAATTGGATATTAAAAATGTTTGCTCACCTTTTATTAAAAATAGATG
>JABUQX010016941.1:15000-20346 GCA_015478945.1 Trachelipus rathkii | reverse complement strand
ATATAGTTAGTGATGTTATATATATAATATAATATATATATAGTTATACTAATCATATATATATAGCCCCAAAACAGCTTTTAAATTAGTTATATAAACAAATTTACATTTTTTAATAATGAAACCATTGAAAATATGTAAAATTATATAGAAAACAAAAAAAAAAAACTTACCAAAACCCATTTTAACAAAAGATGTCACTGGCGCAGATGGAAAAGAAAAGCCCTTTGTATATTATTATAATATATTTTATAATATACTTTATATATAATAATTATAATAATATAGACATATAATAAAATAATATACTATTAATAATATATATATAGTAGTGATATATACTTAGTAATATTATATTATATGAATATATATAATAGTTATATATATTATATATATGATATATTATAATATATATAATATATAATTATATATATATATAATATATATAATATAAGATATATACTTATATATACTATATAATATATATATACATATAATATTATATATATTATATATATATATATATATACGTATATATAATAATAATTATATTGTATATATATTATAATATAACTTATAGAATAGTATATATAGTATAAATATATATATATATATATATATATATATAGATATTATATATATAAATGATATATATTAACTATTAGTGAATGTGTCTGTGTGTGTGTGTCTGTGTGTGTGTGCTTAAACTATCAATCATGTGTTTTGTTGATCATACTTATTATCAGTTCCAACAACAGAATAGTTAAAAAAACACGTTAGTTTTTTTGTTTTTTTTTGTTTAAATTAATGAATATGAATTTAAATAGAAGACCTCGGGTAAATTTTAAAATTGAGGATCTTATGTCGTAAAAATGAATTAATGATCTTATGTGGTAATAAAGGGTTGCCAATTATCATTTAATTAATCTTTTTGTTAGTAGAGAAACTTTGGTGCGTTCCAAGGTAAAGATTCTTTAAAGTTCTTGAAAAGATTGGTCAATCGAAATGTTCCACGACATTACATTTTAAATTTGGATTAAGCAATCTTTATGTTACCTGCAGTGAATTTAAGGACTCAAATTTCTCTATTTAATTTTCGCTGCAGAAAATCAAGAATGGTTGCGTCGTGATGATAACAAGTATCAAAGAATTATGCCCTAAGCAAACAGGCCAATTGGAATTTCAATTTGTAAGCTTTTTAGAGCAAATACGTTTTGTAAACCTTACTCAAATGTACTTGTATACAAATTACCACGGGTAATTATTTAGTATTTCTGATAATTAATTTGTTATAAATGAAGCAAATTAATTATTTTCAATTATTCTTATTTTCATTCGTTCCAATACTTTTAATCATAACTGCCGCCAAAGTCTTTTAATAATCTTTGTTTGAAGCATGAGCTTTGTATCTTATTTTCGAAGTTATAACTTTGCTGATTTTGATTGAATTAACTGATTGAATAATTTAATTAATTAAGTTAGATTTTACCATATAATTATGTTTATTTATAAACTTTATGCAATAAATGTCAATTGACATTTATTTTCAATAAAGCGTTCCACGAAAATTAGGAATTTTAAAGATAAATGGCTTTATCTAAATTTGATTAAACGGGATTTAAATCCAGATTTTAGTGCAACGGATCCTACATTAAACAATGAATAAAAACATTCTGCAACATTTTTAGAATCATACAAGTATATTGTATTTTCAATATTTTTACCTTTAATAACTGAAAATATGCGCCATAGAGGGTTCCCATATTACCGTGGTGTGCGTCTTCCTCCTTCAGCCTCTAAAGACCAGAACTAAATTCCTTTATAAGCACGCCTTTTGATTAAAGTTCTTAATCATGATATTGAAAAAATAAATTAAAAAGAAGTATGTATAGTGATAAGAAGAAATGTGCTTTTAAGTAATTATAGTCCCAGAAGCCTTGAAACGCAGAAAACTTTCAAATATCTCTTGAGCGTAAGTCTTTTAATCGTAAAAAACTAAATAACTATGTAATAATTTTATTATTTAATTTAAAAAACTATTAAATTATTAAATCAATTTTGCGAAAGATGATTTCAATTTACGCTCTTTACTTTTCGAACTATTTGAAGCTGACGAGAGCAAAGGAGTGTTATATATATATATATATAATATATTATATTAAATAAGTATATAATTATATATATATATATTTATATAATATATATATAGTATATTATATTATATAGTAATATATATAATATATACTTATAGATCATAGATATAATATATTCTATAATGTAAAGTTATTAACGCACGCACAGAACGGAGGTCGGATCAAAAAAAAAAATCACATGGTATTCTATGATACGTAGAATAGATGTTTTAGGCGAAATGATTTTTTCCTAGGGTGACCTAAACCTAAACCTAACCTTAACCTAACCTAACCAACCTAACCTAATCCAACCTAACTAAAAATATAGAGCAATCAGAAAAAAAAACAATCATTCGCTCCTTCTAAAACATCTATTTATGTACCATAGAGGCTACCTGCAAATGTTTTTATCGACTTCCGTCCTTGTGGCCGTTAAGTAACTTGGTCAAAATATAGTATATACATATAATATAACTACTACTATAACTATAATCATGATATATTATTATATATATATATATATAAGATATATAAATACTATATTTATATTTAATAATCAGGCAGTATTGCGTAGAATTTTCCCATATTTATGTAATGCATTTATAGAATATATACTGATATATATACTAATATATATATATATACAATAAAGCATATAGTATATAGTTAATATATATATAATAATATACTATAAATATTATACTATATAATATTATATAATAATATATATATATAATATATATAAGATAATTTATTATATAAATAATTTATATATAATATAAATATATACTATATATATATATATAATATATATATATGTAGTATATATAATACTATAGATATATATATATATATATATAGTATATATTAATATAGTATATAAGTAAGAAAGTAAGTAACGTAGTATATAGATATTATTATATAATATATATATTAGTATAATAAATAATATATATTATATAATATATATATATATAACTATATAGTAGTATACTATATAACTTGCTAGGAGCTTAAGTAAGAAGTAAGAAGTAGGTAGCTATTATATATATATATATATATATATATATATATATATATATATATATAATAAATATATATATATATATATATATATATATATATAGGGCCTATATATATATGTATTTATATAGTATATATATACTATATAATATATATATATATATATTATATATATATATATAATATATATATATATATTATATATTATATATTAATATATATATATATATATATATATTATATCCTATATATATATATATATTATATATATATATATAATATATATTATATATAGATAGTATATATATAATATCACTTTATATACATATATATATATTATATTATATATATATATATATATAACAGTTTGCCCTACCGCTCAATCGGTAGAGCTGATAGCGTGGCATGCAAGGCGTTCATTCCCTAGTCGAGGAATCTGGTTAGCAATTACATAGAGAACTTCCATTCATGAATAGCAGCCCGTGATGTGTAAACTTTATAATTATATATATATATATACGTATATAATATTATATCTATATATATGATTAATAATAATATAATATAATTAAATATATATATATCTATATGATATATAGATAGAGTATATATATTATATATATATATATATATAGATATATTAATATATTATATATATTAGTATTATATAAATATATAGAAGGTATATAGTATACTATATATATATATTATATATATATATTATATATATCTATATTATATATATGAAATAATACGAATAGACTGTTTCGCTCATACATTCGTTACCAAGTCCAAGCGCTGGCGTTGACTGCTTGGCCTGATGGCTTCTAAGCCATCAGCTTATGGCCAATTAAAGCCACCAACTGCGGCTTTGTAAACAAAATGATAAAGGAACACGCGACCTTGAGTTATCTAATAATATATATAATATATAATAATATATATATATATATATATATATATAATATAATAATATATAATATATAATATATTATATATATATTATATATATATAGTAAGAGTCGTGTTTCTACTCTTAACCCACTATCCTAACCTAAAACTTAAAACCGCTTACAGTAGGACCTAATCCTAGAAGTTATCGTCGTTGCTTAAACGTAGTCTAACCTAGATTTATCGTCGTGCCACAAACGGAGAACCACCTAGATATTTGTGTTTGCCAAACACGTAAAAACCCCCTTAATAACCTAAGGGATAAAAAAAAATTTGTTTAGAAAAAATTAATAATATATAAGTTTAAAAATAATTTCTAAATAATAATACAGTACTAAAATTGAATTTAATATATATATATATATTATATATATATATATATATATATATATATAATATATATAATATATATATAATTATATTATAATTAGCTATTATATTACTATGTTCATCAAAATGAACAACTCGACAGATATCAAAAGTGATTAGTCGACTGGTTTTTCACTTCTTTTATTATAAAAAGAAAATTATCCAACCTCTGCCAACATGAAATCAAAAAATCCAATCGGCTGACTATGTTCACGCGTCTAAGCTGACTATGTTCACGCGGCTAAAACTATGTTCTACAAACAAAATACGAACGAAACAATCTCGATCTGTAAACACTATAAATACTTAAAAATACTATAATATGATACTATATTATAATATATACACACTGTAGATAAAGAAGAAGGAAAAGGGTCTCTATATAATATATATATATATATAATATATATACTATATATACTATATATAATATATATATATATATATATAAAAGCTTATTTAATTCACGTGCTTGTCCTTTTCATTTTGTGGAAATCTCGTAGCAGTTGGTATTAGAATATGTAAGTGGTATTGAACAAATGACCATTTGGGACCACCGGACGTAGCACACACACACCACAACGACACATCACACCACAATCTATATATATATATAAGATTATGAGAATTAATCTAACAGAATAATATAATACTATAATAAAATATAATGATTATATAATATAGATATATATATATTATATATATCATATATATATATATTATATATATATATATATATATATATATTAATTATTTTATTATTTTATTCGCGTATGTTTTTATGCTATACTATATGCAATTAATATATCGCAAAAGTAAATTTAAGTATTTTATTTTCTTTCCAGATTTCAGTTTTTCAACCATAAAATAA
>JABUQX010016941.1:0-10000 GCA_015478945.1 Trachelipus rathkii | reverse complement strand
ATGGTTGGATCAGTAACCGATCAACCATAAATGGGCTACTAGGGAATGTTTTCGTCTTATAGGAATGAAGTATTTACGTTGTTCCATATTTCAAGATTTATATTGTAATTAGAGAAATCAAAAAATTAAAGTTTATATTAGATTGAAAATCATCCTAACCTAAATTAAGCTAGATACAAATACATAATAATCCAATAATAATAATAATAATACTAATAAATAATTAATAATAATAATAATAAATAATAATAAAATAATAATAACGAAACTGAACATTAGAAACCAAGCAATGATAATTAATAATGATAATAGATAAAATACCATTAATCTAAATGAATAATAATAAATCATAACAATAAAAATAATAATAATAATAATAATAATAATAATAATAATAATAATAATAATAATAATAATAATAATAATAATAATAATAATAACAACAATAATAACAATAACAACATAATAATAATAATAATAATAAATAATAATATATAATAATAATAATAATAATAATAATAATAATAATAATAATAATAATAATAATAATAATAATAATAATAATAATAATAATAATAATAACAGACGAAAAAAGTGGCAATATTTTCGACCTAAAAATAGGGTTGCCAACGACCAATTTTATTTTACCTTTTTCTTAAACCGAAAACTTTGATATGATGCTCCAGTCTCATTCTTCCAAGAGCTGAGCTGAGAGAAACACTGGGCTTGAAGATTTTAAAAGTAATCTTTATGTTTAATTAATAAAGATATTAAAAATAATGTTTTAGAAATTTTTGAAGAAAAAAAAACAATGGTGTATTTCAAAGCAGATTTTTAAAAGGAATTCCCTTAAAGCCTTTATAATCTCTAGTATTGAAATCGCAGAATCCTAGAAAAATATTAGAGGTAAGTCTTTTAATATCACAAAATAATATCTATAATGATAAATGTTTTTTCTTATAAAATGATTGATGTAAAAAAAAATTTAATATAAAGAGGTTAATGATTTTAGACTTCTTAATTTTTAAAAAAATTATTATATTATTATGATATATATTATATATATATATATAATATATATATATATATATATATATATATAATATATATATATATATATATATATAATATTATATATAATATATAATATATGTCGCAAATGCAAAGGGATAGGGCTCGATCCCTCGTCCAGAATGTAGATAGCAATTAATAAGAGTAGGGCAATTGACGGAATGAGAGGCGAATGCCCGTCATGCTGTGAACTTCTAAATTATTAATTAATTATTATTATTATAATATATATATATTATTATTATTATATATATTATATATATTTATATATATAATATAATTATATATTTATACAATATATTAATATATATCTTTTATATATTACGTATATATATATATAATATATATATATATATAGATATAATATATATATATATATATAGTATATATATATATATATATATATAATATATATATATATATAATATATATCTATAAATATATATATTATAGTTAATTGTGCCAGCCATCCCGAAGCAGTTCAAAGGCATGTAACTAGAAAAACTATAACATCTACAGGAAAAATACAATAACATTTTTGATTTCAGTAAGTAATTTCATCGAGAAACTATAAAAAAAGATTATTTATTCCTATATTTATAAATAACACTTTAAATTATTAGTAAAATCTTACACTGGCATGTAGTTTGTGGTGCTCCGAGCAGCAAAGTTGCCAGTACCATTTTTTTTTAACGCTTTGGAGGAATGGTTATTTTTTCTTTTTATAGCCTTTTTAGGGGGTCTGAGCCGACGGAGGGACAGAGGGGGGGGGACCGAAGTCCTCCCGCGTTCCCCCGGTAGGCCGAAAAACCCCGACTCTATCCATCGTTCTTGTTTACCTGTGGGTATCCTGCGTTATGTTTAAAAAAAAAAATTAATAACATTTTGGCACTTTTGCGTTCTCATTCGGAGTAAGCGGCATCTTCAAATTCTCAAAAAAACTGTAATTCTTTTCAACATTTTTAACAATATTTAATTTTTTAATAGCGTTATTTTTTTTTTATTTTCTTTTTTTTTTTAAATTTTCCGGGTTAAAAAGTCTCCTGATCTAATAAAGAATGATATTAGTAGTAGGAGCGTCATTTTGGCCCAAACTCCGCCCCCTTTTTGACCTTGACTGACCGCTGGTCATTTTGACCAACGGTATTTTACCTGACCTTGACTTTTTTGGGCCCAAATTTTTACCTGTCCTTGACCTTTTTCGGGCTTGACCTTTTTGGGCAACCCGAATTTTTAACCTTAACTTTTTTTTTTTGTGCCTTGAAATTTTTTGAGAAACCTATTTTTTTGAAGAACAACCCTAATTTTTTTGAACCGGTCTTTTTTTTTTTTTTTTTTTTTTTTTTTTTTTTTTTCTTTCGATACGTTAGTTAGGTTTTTTTAAGTTTAGTGTAGATTAATTTGTTCATGTTCTTTCAAGGGCATTTTTTTTTTAATGGCAACAACCTTGTTGTTTTTCGTTGCGAATTTAATTTTACTTTGTTTTATAAAGCGTCTTGTTAATCTTTCGTCATAATTTTTCAATCGGTCGTCGTTCGTCGGGTATGAATCGCAAAATTTCATCGGGCTCCCACGCCATCGTCAATGGAAGAGTCGCGTCACAACGTTTAAACAAATTCCGCGGTAGTCCGTCGCGCATTCGTAGCAAAGAACTCACGCACAAAGACCACTGCGGTTCCAAGCCCTGTACCCGCCCGCCCGCCGTGCGCCCGCAAGCAATATTCCCGCGCAGACGAGTAAAAATATGACAAATCAATGTTAAGACTATTCATATATAATATGATCCATTCATTTTTATTTCATACTTAAGCATTTTTATTAAAAACATTTTCGCAAACCTAAAACTGTAACTCCATACAGACCTATATTTACAACATATTTATTTAACATTATTTTTACTTAACTACTTTTTTACTTATACTTTTTATTTTATAAATTTTAAAATTGTATGTAAAAGAAAAAAACTTTTTAAACTTAGTGCCTAATATATAATCATTTTATTTTACTCAATGTGTCACGAAATATTTATGAAGAAACATAACTTTCAATAGCCTTAACAGTAATCGGTAATAATAGAGGGTGTTACACTAAACACCTAAGGGTTAAGTACATGCTTTTTTTTTCCTGCTTTACTGCTTTAACTTTCTGCTTTAAACTGCTTTAACTTTCTGCTTTACTTGGCTTTAACTTCTGCTGTTTTTAACTGTTTTAACTCTTCTGCTTTATAACTGCTTTACACTTTCTGTTTTACTGTTTTACCTTTCTGCTTTACTCTATTGGCTCAGTGTAATTTCAAACTCATATATTTATTAAACATTACATACCCTTAAAACAGTAAATCGAGTACAATCAATAGAGGTGTAACTAGACACACAATGGGATTAAGTAATGGCTTCTTTTTTAACTGCTTTTAAATGCTTTAACTCATGTTTAACTTCATGTTTGTTACTGACTTTAACTCGAATGTTTACTACTTTGCATCATTTTTTATTATTATTAATTTTTACTAAATTTTTATTCTTATGCCAATTTACTACTGCATGCTATTATTTAACAACACCACACACACACACACACACACACACACACGCACGACAGTGAGCCCACGCAAGACAACACACACAACATAACCGACATGACTTTACAGTCCAATATTTCGCACTTAAATATATGTCATCAAAATAAAATCAATAAAAATGGCAAAGCCATAGATAAATAAAATCAATAATATGGCAATCACCAGATAAATTAACCTTGAGGATCCACAGGATATCGGGAAATAACATATGACAGATTATTAGAATACAAATAAAATATTTTATTTTGCAATATATACAAATTTCAAAAATATACAATTGAAATTAATATACAGATTATCCAATCAATACTACATTGAAATAACACAATGGGAATTAACGTTTCCGCATCATATCCCTGGCTAGCAGGCGGGCACTAAACCTAGAACAAGATTCCGTTTATTTGATGTATGGCGAAACCTTTTAATACCGTTGATTAAAATGACATTTCCTAGTTTATCGGCCCGCATTTTCATATCAGGAACCTTAACTTCACGGTAATGGTTTTCGGTATTTACATGTGGTTGGTGAGTCACTAGATTAATGGATATCTTTGTGAAGTGAAGATTCAATGCAAAAATCTTCACTCATCATTATGCGTAACGGGCTAATGCTGTAACGGATCTGTATCCTGATCATATTGTGAAGGTTGATTTGCGTCGTTTAAGAACATCCATCACGATTCTTAGTTTTTTTCCCCGACATCCCTTAATCATATATCGAAGTTAATCTCGCCATGCCTTGGAAATTTACTATGTGTTCGGTTGTCTGTTCAAAAGTTAATCCTTTGCTTTTAAGATGTAACTATAACTTGAGTCATTCTTCTTATCCAAGGCGTAGGAATTTAGGGCCAGTGCACAACAAAACATCAAGCTATATTCTCCAGGCCCTATTTCTCCGTCAGTTTCTAAGAATTTTCCAGTATCGGGAATATATTGACCTTTACGGGCTGTGAAAACACAACTGTCGGTATCACAGTTAAAGTACGCGTTGACCTAGAGAATCGAGGAGATTATATAGTTCCACCCTAGCGTAGCGGTGGTAAAGGATGCAACAGCTACATTCGTGGCCTTTGCTTGTTTTATTAGTGAAGGCAGTGTGTGGTGACTGTCAACTATATGTTTATATCCGCACCTAAGGTTTTTCACCCTCCTATCAGCTCTAGTCATTAATTCCAAGACCTGTGCAAAGCAGGAGGCGCATGACAGTATCAGAATTCTTTGGCACTGGTTACCCTAGTTTTTTTCCCCCATAATGGGAATTGAGGAGTAGTTTTAGCTAACTATAACGCATTCCAGGATTGCTTTCAATATTTGTACTGGATCAAGTGTTACACCTCAATGTCCTTGAAAATCTTGCAGGTAATTGAGGAATTTCTTCACAGTCTTTTCGGTTATCTCCATCGGGCAACCCCGAGTTTTAATTCTATATTTCAAGAATTTTACAACGTATTTGCCGCATATATCATTTGAAGGTGTATAAAATTTCCATATTTCGTGGATCTTTTAAATCTCATAGCCTTATCGCTGCAGCTAATATCTAGCTCTGGACTACAGTAGACACCCTTAAGCATACGCTGGTTATCAGTATGCCTGCATTTTCCTTCATAGCCGGAGGCGCTGCATGTATTACAAAGGAGAAATATATTAAAAAAAAACCAAAAAGTCATAACGGGCAGGGAGGACAGGAGTGACAGATTCTCTAGGAGTGTAATACGAAATCATACGAGAGACCGAAAAAGTGGAAATGTTCTTTCTTGGACGCGAACTTGTCTAGGTAAGGCAAGATCCTACCACAGTTTCGTGGGCGTACCTGCTGGAAAGGGTTTTGTTTTCTGTACAAAAGGATACAGTGAGGTGAAATCTAGATACTTCAATTGAACGCCTTCTGTCGGTGGATAGTAATATACGAAGGTTTCTGTACGGCCCCCGTACAATGCTTCCCCTACCTCTAGTTTCGCATTTGCAAGTTCATTACCAATTGACTGCACGTATCTGCCTAACTTCTCAGTTCTTGTTTCATCGTTGTTGTTTACAACAGCGACCTCACACTCTTTTTTCATTTTCGCCCATTCGCATTCCCATATTCTAATAACCTCGTAACCTTGCGACTTATAATCCGCTTCTTGTCTCATGGTTGTACTGTACCTATCAAGACTTGATTTGCCATGGAGACTTTCTAAACCTTTCTTACATGCTTGATGCCCATGAAATACACAGCCGTGGAAGAGTAAGACAATCTTCTTCATGACTGTACCAGATGGAGGAGGGGGACGTCTGTTATTCAGGTCTATCGTTTGTTCATTAACGTTGAGTTGTCGGGACGATAAGAACTCGTTAATGTCAAGGGGCACGTAGTCTTTCAGCTGGAATTTCAACGTACCCGTCAGGCTTTAGGTACCTGTTTTTGATTTTAAATTTACGTTCGCCACCTATTCCTTGCCATGTTCCGATTCGATGACCCTGTTATACATCTCCATGGATTAAGTATCCATTTCACACCATCAGTACGATAGTTTGAATCATCAGTGCGTCCTATATGGGCCAGTGTATTTCCAGGCATATAGTGCATTTTATATATCATGAATGATAATGCAGCAATGGTAAAGACAATCAAGCAGGCCAGTCGACTTTATGATCCTTAAGGAAGATCCCCCTGAATTTCTCGAAGGATTGACGTAGAATATTACCATCCTGTTCGACAATAAGGAAATAACAATTCCTTCATTGATATCTTAGTCCTATTGTTAAAGTGTTTGATACCCATCTTCAAGAATCAGCCCTTTTCCACTGGTCGGTACATGGATGTGTCTCAAAGGGGTCTCCTTAGGCCGGAATTTTTCCCTTGTAATTTATCATTCTCAAGGGTAAGAAAAACGGTAAGGAAGAGATCCTTTAAAAACCCTCACCTGAAAGGCCTCATGCACTTTAGGGATTTTTTCAGTGCACAGGGCATAAACATTTAGCGTGTCCTTAAACTGGATGTTGTGGTTAGCTGTCATAGTTATTATTTTGTTCCGCGCTTCACAGGGTTGGAGGATATGGAATGGACGGTAGGTCTGGCAAGCAGTTTGCTGTAAACAAACTGATTGTCAAACTTACCCCCATTATGAGCTGCAACTAGTATGTTTGACTTCTTGTGTTTTTCAGCAAATCTGAATATATAATTGAGAAAAAGATCGACGGGACACTTCTCATATACTCACCGGTTGCTTCCAGATTCAGTTTGAATATTTCAGTTCTGGGTGTACCGCAAGTCTTACACGGTGCTGAATTGTCTAGGTCTTTCTCTCCACAATCACTGCATACTAGCATACTCACTAGAATATACGGTAACATATCCGTTTTTATGCGTCGCTCCTTCCTCTTCACGAAAACTATTATGATTATAGGTATTCAATGTCATGAATAGAGACGTGAATGTTGGCTTACGACTTTGGCGAAAGCTTTAATGCTGTTGGAACCTTGATTTTCTCATGAAAAACACTGGGTGATTATGCCTTCTAGTAACCATATCTTTCTCGTCGCACAGTTTCCACATTCTAATATGCATGCAAAATCATGTTGGTGGACGGCCCTGTTTAACAGACTACTAACTCTCATTATCTGCGACAAGGTACAGCAACGTTTAAGGTATTTGCATGTGAGGTCCTTCATGCAAATTTAAGAAACTAATCCTCCATTTATAAGAATCCTATTGTCATTTATCACAATGTAAAAGCCGTAGATATTTTCGGCTATTTTCCTTTAATCATTTATAAGTTAAAGCATTGCCCCTCACATCTGTTATTCCAGTGCAATCTACTTGACTAGTAAATGTACATTAATTAAAAATGATCTGTGAAATTATAACATTGATGACAAAAAACAGGGCCATGTACATTCTTAGGAACTACAGGCTCTGCCTAAAGTTATCTTGATGGAATCGTTTCCTGGAAAAGGATAATAGATATTGGGTTTCTTCGGCAATCATATCCTATTATCAAGAGAGGTAAGTCCCTATTCTGTTCGTGAGGCTTAAACACACTATCTCGAGTTTGCCGTGCTTATCTTTGGCAAAAACAGAATATATCGTGGCAACCTAATGTTTTCCTCTCTAATCTTTAGGATAATACTCAGTTTTGGCCTTTAGAAGAGTTCAGTCCAATAAGTCAGTACTCGCCAGCAACTGATGTTGCGCACCTCTCAACCTATTTGTATGATAGTGGTTTCATGAGTAGTTTACATAAGTTTTTTATTTTAGGGTGCGTTTCGTACTGGCTGTTTTAGGTACCATGAGTGTGGATCTTATATAGCGTGCAGCTATAGCTCGGAAACCCACATCTACACTTGTTCTTAGTGACCACTATCTCTTTGTTATGTACTACAGCCTAACTGCGATGTGTTTCACGTGGGGGGTGTACATAAAAGTTCACAACGACAAAGGGTCAACTTGGGCCATACCTCCACCGGATGTTGTATGGGCATGACTTCCTGAACAGTCTAACAATGAAACTCATCCAACATGGCTTGATCTCCCGACTGGAAGAACCCAAGAAAAACGGTCCGATAAATATTGAGCCAGATTCGGTCGAGAAATCATTTCATGAGGAATTCGTATATGGAATTGACCTCCATTCCTATCTGTAAAAAGGAAACCTGCCCGGAGGGTATATTCCCTATATACCACTGTTCCTCGTACCTGTTCTATCACACTGTGGAATGACCCCTACTAAGTCACTCGTCATAAATGTTGCGTTTCCGCGGTTAAAGATCTGGGTTTGTATCGACACGTACCGTGAATCCGGTGTTTATTGATCAATCTCCATATGGTTACGCCGTAGATTCTTCACACGCGTTATTTTCAACAGCTTCAGTCGAGCAAAGGTGCAGTGGGTTCATCAACACTCTCCTCTCATCGTCGTGAAAACACGCTCACACGATGAAGGTCACCTGCAAACACCCCGAGTTCATCAGCGATCCGTCCTGGATTCCCTTTCTGTTTTTGCCTTCTTTCTGAGGAAAAAGAATGAAAATCTCATTGGGAAGAAGAAGAACTGTAACAGCATTTTTTCATTATATTAAATTTTACAGTAGTATATAGAAATTACAGATTAAGATCATAACTTACCTGTAGATTCCCGGAAGTTGGGGATATTTCGTTTCAGATACAGGTGAGGGGGGCTCTTCATGTGTATTTAAGAGATTTCATGGGTTGCTCGGTGTTTTTAAAGTCTGAATTGGAGAGCGTTTGCGAAAACGTTCAACTCAGCCAACAGTCTTCTCCTTAAACAGGGTCCCTAAAATAGCATCCCCGGCCACATCCCGACTTTGTTGACACAAAAGGCGGTACTAGGCAGTACCAATATACTTATCAACACCTGCTAATGAAATAAACGCATTTATAGTTATATTCTATATATATAATATTATATATATATATTAATATATAAATATATATATAAAATTTCTATATATATAATATATACATATATATAATATATTATATGTATATATATATATATAATATAATATATATATAAGAAAAATCTATTGTATAGCGTCTATTAATAATGCTTAAGAAATAATATAGAAACTTACTCTAGGCCGAATCCTATTATCAACGGGTTGGGAATTAAGAAATAAGTCCATCTTTCTCTCCGCTTCAGGTAGAGTTCGCACACATTCCTCATCACTATCCGTAGATATGTCAAGAGCATCGCCATCAGTGTTCACGGGTACAGGAAGGGGTATTTCAGGCTCATTATGCCTAATCACCTTACGCTGTAAAATAAAGATGAATATATATATATATATATAATATATACTATAAATAATAATATATATAGTAATAATAATATATATATATATATCATAATATAAATATATAATATAATACATATATATATATATATATATTATTTAATAAATATAAGCATAATAATATGATATATTATTAATATATAATATATATATATAATATATATATTATAGTATACTATTATATATATAAATAAATAGTATTAATATATCCTATTTAAAATATAAAATAATTTAACATCACTTACCCTTTTGCATGGTTTGACAGCATTCTGTCTTCGGTCATCATCAATTCCGTAACTGCATTTTCCAATAGGCCAACCCACAGCTTCACTAATTCAACCTCTTCGAGACTAACTTCTACGAGCACGTTTCTTTGATACAGATTCGACACTCCACTGAAAGTGCGTTTTTTAGCCCCCACGTTTTGGATTATTTGCAGCCATTTCGTTTTCTTCAACAACTCTTGTCATCTAACGTAAAACACTGGCGACAGAAAAGTAGATAAATAATATAATTAAATATATAGTATATATATATATAGTAATAAATATA
>JABUQX010016940.1:27500-30590 GCA_015478945.1 Trachelipus rathkii | reverse complement strand
TATATATATATATATATATATATATATATCAGTGGCGGCTCGTGAACCGAAAACATGGGGAGGCACTTCAATATATATATATATATATATATATATATATATATATATATATATATATATATATATATATATATATATATATATATATATATATATATATATATATATATATATATATATATATATATATATATATATATATATATATATAGGCACTTTCGCTTTAAAAGGATGTTAACCGATATATATCGAACGAGCGATGTAATCGGAAGCTTCTAAATTCAAAGTGCGGAGGTGCGGTTGCGGACCTTTCATTTGACCGTGTAGTGCCTAGCCCCACATAATACATACATACATACATACATACATACATACATACATACATACATACATACATACATACATACACATACAAACCTTTTGTGAAATTCTGCAAAATATCCCTGCTAGATTAAATCGTTTATTTTCCTTAACCTTAAGTGTTCCAAAATGGCTTCCTACATAATGTCTTACCTATAATAAAACAAGAATACAACAGATGGTAAATAACATGCGTAGATGAATGGCTTCCAATCTGAACAGATGGCGATAAGAGACATCACACAATTTCCAACCCGTTGGCAATAAAGAACTCACTGTAGCCATTGATCGAAGTTTTCCCCACCTGATTTACAACTACTATATATATATATATATATATATTATATATATATATATATATATATATATATATATATATATATATATATATATATATATATATTAAAGGCTCTTGGGGCCTTCGAGGCAGATCAAAAATGGAATATTTTCAGGTTTATTTTCACAAACGGTTTGATGACAAAGAAAGCACAAACCCTAGCGCTTATGGAGTATACACACTTTTATAGCACAAGGTAAAACACCGTAAAGTTTGATTTACAACAAAACACTTCTTGAAGGCTTACAAGCTGAAGCGAATCAGATCCCACAAAGTAGGCTGGAGAGTCTATGGAAGACGACATGCACACGGTGTGACGGCCTAGACAGAGAGTGAGGCCGATGTAAGATTAGATTCGAATTTATACACGGGAGGTAAGAAAGAAAGATTGAAAAAAATAAAGAAAGTCAAGATACACACGGAAAAGGTTGCGTTAATAAAATTTGAATGTTGCTAAAGGCGAAAATTGAATGAAAGCATAATAATTCAGATGTCGTTAAGGACAAAAGTTGTTTGAAAGCATAAAACGAAAATAGCCTAAACGTGCGGAGAAAAAAGGAGAGAGAGAGAGAGAGAGAGAGAGAGAGAGAGACTACAGTTACCCCAAGCAAAAACGGGTTCTCACGGAGTGAAGAACAACAGGGGACGAAGAGGCCGACCAGCACGCGAAGTAGGATAAGAAGAAGAACTGGAAGGATAAGGGGAAGGCGGAGGAAGTGGCGAAGAGGAAGAGGAGGACTAGGCGGGGGAGGGGTGGGCGGAGGAAGAGGAGCCGATGAACGAGCGGAAGGAACAACAGGTAACAACGGAGTAGAGCAAGAAGGAACAGGGGGAACAGGAAGGATGGGCGCAGGAGGTGGGACCATGTCAACTGAAGAAGCGGGATCAGCATCCAGGAATGCTGGCTTGATCCTGTTAATCAAGATGTTCTCCACTTTGGATCCTTTCTGAAGAGAGAAGTACTTGCGGTGACGTTGTAACACACGGAAGGGACCGTCGTATCGGGCTGTATAGAGCAGTGGTCTCCAAACTTTTTTGATCGCGTACCCCTAAGGCGAAAATAATTCTAAGTTGTACCCCTATAGGCCTGTAATATATATATATATATATATATATATATATATATATATATATATATATATATATATATATATATATATATATATATATATATATATATATATATATATATTTATAGTTATATATATATATATATATATATATATACTTCTAAGTTGTACCCCTATAGACCTGATATATATATATATATATATATATATATAAACTCGCGGACAAATTTAATGCATCACCCGTAAATATAATGTAAACTCTTTCATTTTTGGAAATGTAGAGCTAGGGTTTGGTTTTATTTGGGTCATACCTAACTTCGGAGTGTATACCGTATGTAACTACACCGTGTATGGAACTAAATGGCATAATAAAGACAACCAACCAAATTACGAAATCCCGAAAGTACGTTCATAGGAGAACAAGATGGCAAGACACCAACCAACTAACGAAACAAACCCTATGCTGTAAGTCGTAGCTTGACAAAGACTGTCACAATGGAAAGACATCGTCAGAGAAGAGGAACGTGCCATAGGAGTTATCACACTGTCAGAAATAGGCCATTCTCCGAGACAGGTAAGAAACCAGTAACTCAGGGTAAACCAATCGATGGTCAGTCGAATCTTTCGTCGGTTCAGGGAGACTGGCAGCAACCGTAGACGACATGGTCATGGTCGCCCGAGGGCGACGTCCGAGAGAGATGACAAATTCCTCCGTCTGGCAGTGCTTCGTGATCGTTTCCAAACAAGCGTACAGCTATAACACAGGTTCCGTGTGCCCATTTCCGAGCGTACAGTGAGAAGACGACAGAATGAACGTGGAGTACGTATTACAAGGTCTGCCATCGGCCCTCTCCTGATCAGGGAGCATCGGGTTGCGATTTCATTTTTCACAAGCATGGAGATTGAACAATCACAGATGAGTCGAGGTTCACACTACATGGACCAGATGGACGTCAGCGAATTGGAGACGTGCAGATGATGAGCACTTTTCTGCTGCAATATCTCCCAGGATTCCTTTTGGGTGACTCTCTGATGGTGTGGGCGGCATTCACGTTTGGAGTGCTCGCACGGCATTTGCATATCGTGAGCAAAGGGTAGCTAGCGGTTGAAAGGTATGCGGAGTTATCATCAGAGTATATAGTGCCTTTCGCGTCCTTCATTGGCGTCCATTTTTTGTTCCTCCATGACAACGCACAGCACACTACACAGGTCGTCCAACGGTACCTACAACAGATAGGGATCAGACTCCTGGCCATTTCGAGGAGCCCGGACATGAATCCCATTGAACATGTTTGGGATTTTTTGGGTAGGCGTGTTCGAGCC
>JABUQX010016940.1:0-22500 GCA_015478945.1 Trachelipus rathkii | reverse complement strand
TAGTGAAACGCGATTTTTTTATTTTATTCTCTCGTCCACAAAAAGTCAAAAACACCCCCAGTTCCTCAAGATCAACATCAACGCTTTCTAGCACAACTTCAATCTTCAACCTCTTGGAGTTGGAAACTTGAAAGTTGAAAGACCTGAGTGAAGATCCTTTTTTCCATTTCTACCACTTTTTCTTCTGTACAGCCGTCTGCTTCATATTTATAAATTAAAACCTTTCTCTCTCTCTATCTCGCGCTCTCTCTCTCTCTCTCTCTCTCTCTCTCTCTCTCTCCCTATATATATATATATATATATATATATATATATATATATATATATATATATATATATATATATATCTTTATATATATATATATATATATATATATATATATATATATATATATTATATGTATATGTATATGTATATGTATATGTATATGTATATATATATATATATATATATATATATATATATATATATATATATATATAATATATATATATATCCCACACATATAGATATATATATATATATATATATATATATATATATATATGTATATATATATATATATATACTCTATATATATATATCTACTATATATATATATATATATATATATATATATATATATATATATATATATATATATATGCGAATTTGTTATATAGTTAGGTTAGTATTAAACCGTAACACTGTAAACTACCTAACAACTGCTCATTGTTTAAGAATGCAAATAAATCTGTTAACAACATCATCTCTGCCGTTGTAAAATAAAAAACATCGTACATCCCTAAAACTTTGTTATTTATTTTATATTTTATTTTATGTTAGTTTTATTTTTATTTTGTAGTTTTCATAACTAAAATTTGCCCCTGATTCCAAAAATGTATTTAATTTTAGTGTACATATCGTTGTTTTTTTATGTGCGTCGCCTAATCTGGGGGCGATATATATATATATATATATATATATATATATATATATATATATATATATATATATATATATATATATATATATATATATATATATATATATACTGGATTATAATATATCAAATTATAATAGATTATAATATATCGAAATATCAATTATATCGAATATCGATATTTTATGGCGATAATATCGAAGGCGATATGATATTTTTAAATATCGATTTATCGATATTTTTAGATATCGGCCATCCCTAGTAGGGTTCAAACCCACTTAGGACAATTACAAATATATATATTTATATTTACATATATATAAATATATATATATATTTTTATATATATATATATATATATATATATATATATATATATATATATATATATATATATATATATATATATATATATATATATATATATATATATATAACTTCGATTGCTGCCCATATCATTTGTTCCTGCAACCTTGGTTGGAATCCCATATTATATATTATTTCTATTGTGTTCGGAACTTTGTATCATTTGTTCTTGTAACATTGATTGGAAATACACATCATGCTCCTTTTAGAACAATATTTGGAATGTTCTTTGTAAGTAAACCTGATTTATCAGAAATTTCAAAAATCTATCTAACCACATACGTCTTGTTATTTGATCTGTTGATATGCTAACAGTATATATTTGCGTATAAAGGCAATGATAAAATGGCGACTCCCAGTTAAGAAATAATTTTGATTTTTAATTACAATTTTTTTCAAATAAGGTAAGGTCCATTTTAGCATAATATGAAAAACAATAAATGTTTATTTTTAATCTTCAATTGATGGTAAGTATATGTATTGTGAACAGGGGCATATGGCGAGAAAATTTAAGAGAGGAAAGGTTGGGAATATTTTGGTTCAGAAGAACTTAAGGTTTTGTATTTAAAAAGTAATATGAATTAAAATGCGAGGAATTACGAATGGAAATTTTGATTCACATATTTTTAATGTAAATTCAGAGTTCTGAAGACCAGGACGTGGGAAGGTGGTAAAATCCGGTGGTTATATATGTTTCCCTCGAAATCCTTATTAGGTAGACCCTCGAAATTCTTAATAAGGAAGACCCTCGAAGTTCTTAATAAGGAAGACCCTCGAAATCCTTAATAAGGAAGACGCTAGAAATCCTTGATAAGGAAGACTCTCGAAGTTCTTAATAAGGAAGACCCTCGATATTCTTAATAAGGAAGACCCTCAAAATCCTTAATAAGGAGATAAATCCTTAATAAGGAAGACCCTCTAATCCTTAATATGGAAGACCCTCGAAGTTCTCAATAAGGAAAACCCTCAGAATCATTAACAAAGAAGACCCTCAAAATTCTTAATAAGAAAGACCCTCGAAATCCTTAATAAGGAAGACCCTCGAAGTCCTAAATAAGGAAGACCTTCGAAATCCTTAATAAAGAAGACTCTCTAAGATCTTGATAAGGAAGACACTCGAAATCCTTAATAAGGAAGACCCCCGAAGTTCTTAATAAGGAAAACCCTCAGAATCCTTAATAAGGAAGACCCTCGAAATTCTTAATAAGAAAGACCCTCGAAGTTCTTAAAAAGGAAGACCATCGGAATCCTTAATAAGACAGACAGTCAAAATCCTTAATGAGGAAGACCCTCGAGGTCCTTAATAAGGAATTCCCTCGAAATTCTTAGTAAGGACGACCTTCCAAATCCTTAAGAAGGAAGAAAATAATAGCAAAATTGTATGTAGAAAAACATGAAAATTGGATATTCCAACTTATAAATCATAATTATCAAATGCCGAGTACCGAAACGTGTCTGTCTTTGATTTTGATAACGTTTTGCTTCATTTCTTCTCTGAAGGGGTGCTAAGAGGACCTTTGACATGTTTTTACCAAACTTTATTCAGTTCCGACTTTACGATCTCCAACGGAAACCTAAAACTACCCCCGAAATATAATTACAGACTAGCTAAGGTTGTTGCGAATTCTAAATATTGTAACCAGGGAAGGAAGAATATTTTTCCAGGACCTTTATGGTGCGTTGGGACTTGCTCGTCTGGAGTTTGTAACAAAATAACTGCACGCCACTGAAAAAAGCAAATGCCCAGTCACATGACCAGTAACGAAAAACAAAAATATGTGATTCCATAATTGATACTACTACTACTACTACTACTACTACTACTACTACTACTACTACTACTACTACTACTACTATTACTACTACAACTAATAATAATAATAATAATAATAATAATAATAATAATAATAATAATAATAATAATAATAATAATAATAATAATAATAATAATCATAATAATAATAATAATAACAATAATAATAATAATAATAATAATAGACGTGGTTAAAATATTATCAATAAAACAACTGTTTTTTTTCATTAATATTATTATTATCATTATTAAAATTACTCTTGAAAATATAGTATCCCTGTTCATTACTATTTAAAAATTATATACCTTACTATTATATCACTATTTTTCTTGTAGTTATTAATTATTTATATTATTACAATTAAAATTTCTTGTCTTTATTAATAATTATTGGGGCTCTAAGGAAACAACTATGTTTCACCCCAGCAGCCCCTTTTTCAGAGCTGTAAACAGCTATCTTATTTAAATAAATGTATTTAGTAGTGTAGGACCTACTATATAAACTTTAACTAATAATAATCTTCATAACCTGATTAAACTTTTGAGAAATTTAGAAATAATAATAATAATAATAATAATAATAATAATAATAATAATAATAATAATAATAATAATAATAATAATAATAATAATAATAATAATAATAATAATAATAATAATAATAATAATAATAATAATAATAATAACTACAAATTGTATCTACTTTGATTCGATGTAATGTTGGGTTAATTTCGTAACATGATTGAGAATCGATTCCCAAACTCCTCTTTTAAGAAACGAAAGCTGAAATGTTCCAGTGTCCCAGTGTCCCAGTGTCCCAGTGTCCCAGTGTCCCGTTGTCAAAGTCTATAAAAGTTGAGGTGATGAGATGTAGATGAGAAGTGAATAGTGAAAACATTCCCCCCAAAAAAATTTATATAAAGAAAACTTTTTTTTTGATCTCACACACATACCTATAATATAAGGGACTTGAAGAAGACTATAAAATGGCAAGGCGAGTAAGAAGTTCAATACCCAAACCTTCTTCTGGATGGGATGACTGTAATTAAAATGCTACAAACAATATTCATGATCAAAGTGACGAAGAAAGTTGGTTTTCTTCCGAACCTTAAAAGTTATTGAAAAATAATTAATCATTTAATTAGATCAAAGTAATCCAAAATCAACATAATAATAATAATAATAATAATAATAATAATAATAATAATAATAATAATAATAATAATAATAATAATAATAATAATAGAAAATAATTTTTTTTCATTTAAAATTGTATAAAAGAGCATAAAACGTAAATTTAAATAAAGTTTAATTAATGGAATAATTGAAATAATTAAAAATAATAATCAATTATTTTGATTTTAATTTTGATATAAAATATAAAAAGAAATTAATTTGAAATTGATGAAATGGCCTTATATTAAATCTTTGTCATTTCCCAAACTACCTGTCAGACATGGCTGAGAAAATGATAGTCCCGACTGCGTTGCCTGCAAAACCCAAGGAGAACATTGTGGTGACTATGTCTTTTCTATTACAAACCCATTCATATTTGGTAACTGGAGTCTCCTTCCAATTGCTTGTGTCGAAATCCCAACCATGTTGACATTCTGAAAAAGAAAAACTGCAATATTATCCTATAGGACCTACACTTTATCTTATAAATTAAAAAATATATATATAATTAATATATTAATATGCTAGGTCAATTATTTTTTGCTTGTAATTATAAATTTTAAAGAAAAATAGTTTCTTCAGCTTTTAATAGTAGTTTCGGTTTGCTAGACCTATCGCAACTTATTTCTGAATGAAAATTATTAATTTAATTAATTAAACTTGTTAATTGACATGGTTGTATAATTAAATTCATAATTGGCAAGAATTCAATTCTTTACGTTCTTTCAGTAAATTAATATAATTTCCAATTTCCTAAGTTTTTTTTTCTTTTTTTAAAAATTATTCGATACTATTTAAATATTATTTGAATGAAACCAATTTGACAATTTTTGTAAATGAATCTCTCTCTCTCTCTCTCTCTCTCTCTCTCTCTCTCTCTCTCTCTCTCTCTCTCTCTCTCTCTCTCTCTCTCTCTCTCTCTCTCTCTCTCTCTCTCTCTCTCTCTGGTTAGCCGCACACCAACATCAATCAGTCTAAATTTTTAGTTAACATGTGCTCAGAGTTTCAGAAATTCTAAAATAAAGATAATTTGTTTTAAATTCGAGGAACAACTAAACTTTTTAGTTGTTTTCATTATATTAATTTTAAATTCAATTTATTTCATTTGAGGAAAAAAATCTTTTAGGCCTGCACAGGTCGGTCAGATTTTGCTACGTCCCACACACGTTTTGTATATTATTCAGTTGGTCCTCATTCAGTTAAGTCCTCCATAGTGACAACAGAAGAGGTTATTGGGTGTCATCGGTTTAATTTTGGGGAAAAAAAATAAATAAATAAATAAAAAAAGGCAAACTCGAATAAAACTTCTAATATCATTTTATTTCTTTATTTATTATATCTTTATTACTATTTTTCTTTTTTCTTTTTAAGCTCGATTTCTCTCCATTTCTTTATTAATCTTGTATAAGCGGTTCTTTCTTTTTTTGGCCAATCGTGATATTCTTTGGATTTTATGCTCCAGAGCAAGGGTTCCCTTTATATATTTTAGGAATTCCTCAAGACATTGCTTGGAGGGGAAACACTTTAGAAGTGTCCACAACTGACATCTCAGCGTGGTACACACCGTCCAATTGACAGTGCAGTTCAAACTTTGAAGGCTGATCGAATGTTTTTTTGAATTTCTTCTGGCGTTCTGTAAAGTCTTAAAATACTGCGCAGTTTTCTTTTACACACGCTTCGGTTGGACTGCACAATTTTGCCTGTAAAGTTAAAGCTGAAAAATATTCCGAGACGCGTGTTAAGCCCTTAAGCCTGATAACACACAAGCTACAATTCGTAGAGGGTGTGGATCCCATTAAATCCTGCCCATCCTACCTACGTTAAACTTTGTATTCGAATCTATTGAACACAAATCTTCGTTCGAAAGTAGTCGAACCAGGGTCAGAAACAATAAAACCAGCCTCATTTTCTTGGCAGACAAAAATTAGGAGCTGGATGTGTGCTAGGTTTTAATGATTTGCAATTTGATTTCTTTATAAAATTCGTAAGGTGCATTTCGTTCATCGGGTTATCATAATATCGTCCCAACAAATTAACCTCTTAGGTTATAAACAGACTAGTAACAATCAGTCAGGAGGTGGTCCATTTCCCCCCTCCTATAACTATTTCTTTAAATAAAAAATTTCCTATAAAAATATAATTAAGTTTTCAACAAAAATTTATCTATTGGGGCTCGAAGGAAACTACTATTTTCCCCCCAGTAGTCCCCTTCTCAGAGCTGTGGACAGCTATCTTATTTAAATAAATGTATTTAGTAGTGTAGGACCTACAATATAAACTTTATAACTAAATAGTTATAATTTATAATAGTTTTAATAGTTAATTCTGTTTACTAATGTATTTGACTGACATGATACAAACTACTCCGGAAGTCAATCATAATATCAAGTTAGCTGACCAAATGGACCTTTACCAAAATGGTCGATATTTGTAAAAAATATATCTGGTTATTTAGAGTTTCTCTAACGAATTCAATAAATCTTAACTAAACCTAACTTAACCTAACTTAACCTAACCTAACTTAACGTAACCTAACTCCTGCGGCGGGGTGTACAGGAAATTTTTTTGATGTTATGTCGAACCTTTTTCCTGTCTACTATTTGGGATAGTCCCCGACCAAATAGGTAAGTAGTTAAGTAGTTTTAAAATCTGACAACTTTATTTCAATTAATATTTGAGATAATTTATTACCTCTCGTCAGATGACTGTCACTTGCAAAGAAAATGTCTTTTATGGATCCAATTTCTGAAAAGCTTAAGCGGTGACTTTCAGTTTTACTAATGTTATACATGAAGCACGAACTCAGTTTATATTGATCCAATGAATCTTTCTCCCTGAAATAATAATAATAATAATAATAATAATAATAATAATAATAATAATAATAATAATAATAATAATAATAATAATAATAATAATAATAATAATAATAATAATAATAATAATAATAATAATAATAATTTATTAAAAGTTGTAAAAATATTCGCTATAACATATAAGAGAATAAAGCACCTGTGACGTTGAAAGAGAGAGGAGAGGAGAGGAGAGGAGAGGAGAGGAGAGGAAAAAAACAGATGCTACGTTTGAAACTATAAATATTTAAAATTTGCCTCTCTTCCCTGAAACATTATCCAAATTAGCGTTAAGAGTCTGCAGTATTATAAATGGAAGCGAGGAATAACTAAAAATGGATAAAAGTAGATAAAAACATGAATAAGGAGTGATAACATGAAACCGATTTTGAGGAAATGTTAAGAAAACAGCTAAACTACAAAAAGCAAAAATGGGCAGAATGAAAGATGAAAAATATATTAAGCAGGAATAGTAATTTGATTTTACCACTCTTAGTAAGGGCCAAAAAAAAGGTCCTAAAACTAGGGCTGTGTTGCCGGGAGCAGAGTTGCAAAAATTCAGGTGGGTTCGTAGCTGAAAAAAATATACTTTACTATAAAATAAAAGGCTTTGCAAACCGGAATCGCATATTTTAAAATGATGGAGCCGGAGTCGAAGCCGGGAAAAGAAATTTACCGGTTCCGCAGCTCTGATTAAAACCGTAAATGCAAGTTCCCGAAAGGCAAATTCCCAATAAATGAGTTTCTCTCAACCTAAATTTTGAATTTAAAGCGTATTTCTTAGGAGTCTTTTTCAGTCACAAATTTATTTACAGTATTCCTGAAAAGTGAAGGATTATTTCAAAACGAAAATCATGCAGAAAAATTTAGGGTCCACCAAAATTAGTGTACGTATTTAAATGAGACGTAATCTGAATAAAATTTATTTAAGAATTATAATTAATCCATTAAAACACAGAGGACACTTTGTTAAAATTGGCATTAATATATGAAAAGAGTATCAGTGCGATATCGATATCTAGTTGCAACTCATGAATAGATATTCAAAACATTTTCCATAACGGTCAGTTACATTTCTCTACTGATGCGATCAATTTCGTCTGTGATGTTCGGCTTCAATGTTTAATATTCCATGGCTTATTGACTTGTACCTTTTCCATCAAATACCTTCAAAAGAAAAGTCGGATGTAGTCAAATCTGGAGATCTTAAAGGCCAGTTTATTTTCTCCTTAACTGTTAATACCATGAAGAAGGGAGAGTGGAATTGTCATTTACTACGAAGAGTTTGTTCTTTGACAGTAGTATGCTCTTGTCCAAAAGATAAAAAAAAATTTGGGTATATTATGTAAAATATTTGGAATTTGAAGCAGAACATCACAGAAGGAATTCGGAACATCAGTGCAGACTTGTAACTGGTAGTTATGGAAAATGTTCTGAGAGAACACATTCATGTATTGCAGCTCTGTGTCCTGTGTTTTAAACCTTTAATGAATAAATAATATTTTTCAATTAAATTATATATATATATATATATATATATATATATATATATATATATATATATATATATATATATATATATATATATATATATATATATATATATATATATATATATATCATACCAAGGAATTGTTAGGTTTTTCCATTCGTTGAGAGTAAAGTTATGGTCTTGATGTCCGGGAACTTTGCAGGAGTGTTCCGGCGTTGTGAAAAGTAAAGTTTTGTTAACTCCACCCATTGAAGTAATAAGAGCCAGTGGAATCAGATAAAGTATTATTAATAATTTTTGATATTTTTCATCTGCCCCGACATTTTGGAGAACATTTTCAAACGCTGAAACATTTTTCTCATCAGTTGAGTCTTCTCCTCCTTTAACTATATCTTCGACGTCTTTTAAAGGTTGTGAAGCATCTTTATCGTTCAAAAATTCCTTGAATTCTGTCTCTTTCACCTTGTATGTTATTTCAATTGAAGTAGGTAATAAATACTTTGAGTTTTGACCCATTTTCTTTGTTTTTGATTTTGTTTTTGTTTTGTTTAATCTTTTTTGATCAGTTAAATTTAAATTTGATTTGTATACTTTATTTCTTCCAAATTTCAACTTATCTGCTTTATTTTCTTATTATTTATTAATATGTTGCTGTAAATCTATTATATATATATATATATATATATATATATATATATATATACCTATATATATATATATATATATATATATATATATATATATAATATATATATATATATAACTATTATATATATATATATATATATATATATATATATATATAGATAGTTATATATATATATATATATATATATATATATATATATATATATATATATA
This sequence comes from Trachelipus rathkii, assembly GCA_015478945.1. Lineage (NCBI taxonomy): Eukaryota > Metazoa > Arthropoda > Malacostraca > Isopoda > Trachelipodidae > Trachelipus > Trachelipus rathkii. The sequence goes on along the minus strand of JABUQX010016940.1, from coordinate 13,017 downwards.
TATATTTATATATTTATATATATATATATATATATATAAATATATATATATATATATATATATATATATATATATATATATATATATATATATATATATATATATATATATATATATATATACTCAGAGATGAAATTTCCTGCATTAAAATAAAGAGTCTATGTGAGTAAATAGAATCTCTCCTTTTAGAGATTTCTAGCCCCCTTCCCCCATCTTATAATGTCATCAATAGGTGCATGAGAATCTCTTCATGATGATGAACCCTCATAGGTGGTTGCAGCCACCCTTTTGTCTCTTCCCCATTATTTCGGTTTCCCGCCAAATTTTCATTTCTCAAGTGAATTTATGAATAATAAGTAAGCATATATATATATATATATATATTTATATATATTTTGTTATTATTAGTTATATATATATATATATATATATATATATATATATATATATATATATATATATATATATATATATATATATATATATTATATATATATATTTTTAGAGTTGTCACCACCACATCACGGGCAGAGCCCTATTCAAGGAGGGGTGTATAATATATATATATATATATATATATATATATATATATATATATATATATATATATATATATATATATATATATATATATATATATATATATATATATATAGGGTGATTCAAAACCTCTGCGACAAAATTCGGAGGGCTGATAGAGCAAACGTTAAGGGCCATTTATTGTTAAATACTTATGCGACGCTTCGTTTCAAAGTTACGGATGATGTAAGGTGTAAGGTACACTAGTTTATGTGCTTCGTAACCGGAGATTTTCGGTATTCTAATGTTATGTATGTGTGCGCGTACATCTGTGTACTCTGAAGGTTGATATATAATAACGATATTTTGTTAAACAACGTATGTGTTTTGACGCGAGGTTGCAAAGCAACAATGGTACCTTTTATGAAATCATTTTATTTGGGAAAATTACAGGAGGTGTTCAAAGTGTCTGCCCCTGTACCTGATTACATTCGGTACATGGTGCCGTGCCATTGCCTGTCGGACTCTACTGAACATGCCCTCACTGTGCCTGATTTGATCAAACGCAATGAATATTCGCTGAATCCGTTCCTCTCATGTCTTGACTGGGCTAATGTACACAACACTCTTCAGACCCCAAAGAAAATAATCTAGGGGCGTGAGGTCGGGCGATCTTGCAGGCCACGCAACAGATCCCCCTCCCCTATCCATTTGTCAGTGTAGACTCTGCTCAGATGCGCCCGTACTTGGTGGCTAAAGTGCGCTGGAGCGACATCATGTTGGAAACACATGTCTCTGCGGGTCGCAAGGGGTATTTCGTCTATGAGCTGGGGAAGCGTGTTCTGGAGTAGTTACATAAGCAGGTCCATCCAAACGGTGTGGAATGATGACAGGTCCCAGCAGATAATCCCCAAGAACTCCACCACAGATGTTTACGGTAAATTTCGCATGGTGAACTCTGATGAACATTGCGTGCAGATTGTCTTTCGTCCCATATGTGACTGTTTCTGCTGTTGAAGTAGCCATCACGTGTGCAGCAACGTCTCATCGGTAAACAAGACATGTGCAGGAAAGCCAGGATTATTTCGATGCTCCGTTGCAGAAACCAACGGGCAACGCACACGGAGTGCGAAGTCGTTTGGCCCAAGTCATTGTACTTTCTGTAGGTGGTACATAGGCTTTGCTCTTGCAAAACCGGAACCACAGACGACTGATTTGAACCCATGGCATGGGCAATGGCTCGTGTGCTAGTCGATGGGTCGTTATGACTCTCTCAAGCACCTCTTTTCTTCAAACACAGGAGTCCTCGTATTATGCGGTCTTCCACCAATGCACCGGGGACGAAAAGTCCCATTATCTCGAAGGCGCTGATGAAGGCGAGAAAACATTGTGTGGTGGGGGTGATTTCTGTGTGGAAACCGTTCCCGGTACATGAGGTGCGCTCTTCGTCCATTTCGTTCGCCGCACCGTAACACATTATCATGTCGGTTAAACCGGGAAGAGTGTAGTGATCCATTTGTAATCGATGCCTACAATTATGTATTTAATCAACGATGAATTGGGCAAGGTAAAGGTATTGCCACGTGTTTCCGAAGGACGTTAAGCGTACATACATGTACGCACGCACAAATACATTAAAATTGAGTAACCTAAATCGTCGGTAACCTACATGCGACGCGTCACACAACATAAACTAGTACCTTCAATCGTCCGTAACTTTGAAACGAAGCGTCATACAACATAGTTATTTAACAAATAAATGTTCCTTATCGTTTGTTATATCAGCCCTCTGAATTTGTCGCAGAAGTTTTGAATCACCCTGTATATATATATATATATATATATATATAAGAGCGAGAGCATCAAAGTATATATACATCTATATATATATATATATATATATATATATATATATATATATATATATATATATATATATATATATATATATATATATATATATATTCTTTTTGATGCTAAATGTTAGCAATTTGACCTCTAAATTTTATCTTTATAATTCCCTACCCTCATTATGAAGAAATAATAAAAGAGTTTTCTAGCATCGGAGTCGGAGTCAGAGCTGAAGCTGGAGCCATATTTCAAACGGTGCGTGAACGGCCTTTTAGCTTTGCCTGCACACACACACACACACACACACACACACACACACACACACACACACACACTGTAGGATGAGTCAGGATTTCTTCAACAAACTTTCATAATCTTTTCTTTCTGATTTATACACTTTTTTCCTCATATGGGAGAGGGGGGACTTTAATTAGGGAGTTGCCTATCGTTTCCCCCCCTCCCCCCCCCCCCCCCCGCACGGTAAGGTTGGGTATGAAATTTGAGCCTTCGAGTAGATCAATCGGCTCGGGTGGTGGAAATTCCTAGCTCGATCCCCATGCTATTCCGATTCCAGTTTGAATTCCAATTAGAATCACGTGAGTTTAAAAGCCGATGCCGATGCCGATGCCGATGCCGATGCCGATGCCGATGCCGATGCCGATGCCGATATACCAAAATTTATTAATTCCGATTCCCCGATACCGAATCAAACCTATCTTCATTTTAAAGTTTCATAGAGAAGATTTCTAAAAAAATCTAAAACCTAAAATCCTAACCCTACCTAAGCCTAACAATATATGAATGACATAAAAGATGTCCTATAACCCACTCACTGTAAAAATCCAAAAACGTGCTTTATAATTATTAACCATTAATTATCATGGCAGTTTCTTTTTCCTTCCCACTAATCTCTACACGGAGAAGTAAGAACAGCTTTGGGATCATCTAGAGTAAACATATAGGAAAAGATTATATATATATATCATATAAATATATATATATAATACAATATAAGTAATATAATATATTACGTATATTATATATATATAATAGTATATAATATATAAGTATATATATACCGATATATACTTGTTTAGACTATAACTAATATACTACTATATAATTATAATTAATATCGTAGGACCATGACCACCAGAAAAATTCCCATGTTACACCTATGTCGGGATTAAAAAATAGCAATGCTCGTTAATGACACCCTTTATTTGACCTATCAATTACAAAACCTTAGATAATCTTTTTTTTGTCTTTGAAAAGCAAAATGTTTTAATCACAGATTACTAATAGAATGTTACTTTCTTGTGCTAACTGTTTAAAATGTGTTATTTAAAATGAACTGCTTGAACTTATGTTATTTAATTTTATTTTAAAAAAAAAAAAAATCTTTAAAATAAAATTCTTCAAGAAAATCTTCCTTTAACTATGTCCTTGAAGATCTAATTTCGGAATTATTTTTTGCTAATCCATAATAAGCACCCAACAAGTGCGGCATTTTGATTAGGAGGAAGTGATCGACTATCAGGCGCATCTTGCAATGAATCGATAGTAAAGGATTAATCTTCGCAAAACAGTTAATTTGAATTTCGGTTAACCTAATGCGATTAGGAATCTACTATTATATTTGTTCCAAAGGATTTTGGATTGAGAGGGTCATTTAAATGGCCGATTGTCTTTTCAGCTTCCGCAAAACTAACTTGATCCCATTTCTTCTCATTCTTAATTTAGCTTCTTCAATTCCTCCCGGTGCGTGACAAGACTCCACTAGAAGATACTTACCTGCGAATACTGATGAACGTCTGACCTCTGACCCAGATTCCTGTTTCGACATGTATTCATCTTTACAGTTCCTAGATCGATTACAAGATCATAACCTTAACTCTGTTAATATCCATAGACTTCTTGAATTCTGAAAGGAAATCTAAACTGTGGCATGACCGACAGCAATACATTTATATGGGCTTTCTCGGTTAAGCATTCTGTTCCTTTTATTTACATGAAACCAAATTCATATCGATTTGTCAAAAATCTCTGTCCAAGCGATGTAACAGATGCATTTCAGATATCCTCAGTCCTATAATATTATCCCTTGCAGTCAAATCCTGCGATCTACCTTAGCCTGCAGCCTCACCCATTTTTGCGCTCTGGCCCCATCACCCCCCAGAAAAATACACGATATCCCCCTCCAGTCCAAAAAATATTCTTTCACTCAGCCTCCAAGCCCCAACAAGTAAATTTCGTAAGCTCCACTGCAAAACACTGCGCGTCAGTGCGCTCTTCGGCTCCGCAGACCCCTGTAGGTATATCATACTATATATAGTCATCAATACAAATATACATATAACTATATATATGAGACGGTAGTACCTATACGTACATAATTAGAAATTAATAATCACATATCTATACAGTATATCATCATGAGATATACTATATATAATAGTTAACTATGTAATTATAATACACATAATAATAATTAGATTAATATCTACGATATAGATATTACAGCCCGAAGTATACTTGACAGAAATGATAAACGTTAAGATGAATGTGACGTAAACACTTATATGAAATTCTGTCGTGTAATATACAATAAATTCATATCTTAAGATAGAATTCTAACTATAGAAAGGATAAGAATTAAAATTTGGAAACACGGAAGAATTAGTTAGTACACCACCTATACATAGTTGAGACTTTTTCATGATCGGTTAAAAAGCTGTTAAGTCCATCACCCATACATAGTTGAAACTTTTTGATGATCGGGTAAAAACTGTTAAGTACACTACCCATACATAGTTGAGACTTTTTCCGTGATCGGTTGACAAAGACTGTTCACAAATATCACCATCCCCATACACTACTGAACTTTCTTCGTAATAGGTCTGCACAAAACTGTCAGCACATTATGGGTCTTAATCTATTGCCAAGAACTGAATATAGGATATTTAATCATCTGCAAAATTAATTCAAATGGCATATACCATCACTTTTTGACAGGACAAGTTTGTTACCCAGCTTTTAAGGATATAAGAGAAACAAATACATGTTTACAATCGGAGAAGAAGCATGGAATGGCTCAGAACATGTAATTTAGGTTCAAAGAAAATACTATATAAATTTATAAACCAAGAAGGAATTCTCTCTCTCTCAATCTCTCTTCAAATCATAATTCGTTCTCTCATCATAACATCTGTCATCTCTCTTACTGTTCTCCTCTCCTCTCTCTCCTCCTCTCTCTCTCTTCTCTCTCTCTCTCTCTTTCACTCTCAGCTCTCTCTGCTCTACTCTCATCTCTATCCTCTCTCTTACACTTCATCTCATCTCCTTCTTCTCTGCTCGTCTTCGTCTCTCTTCTCTTCTCTCTCTCTCTCTCCGCATCTCTCTCTCTCTCTCTCTCTCCTCTCCTCCTCTCTCTCTCTCTCGTCTCTCTCTCTCTCATCTACGTCTCTCTCTCTCTCTCATATTTTACAAATTAAAAAAATTAAAAAAATAAATTAAAAATCCCAACCCGAAAATGGCATTGAAATAATTTTAAATAGAATTATTGTATATTATAAAGCATATAAGCTATTATTGATAAAAAATATACGCATGTTACACAAAATAAAATATCTCAGTAATCTAATTTTTTTCCATCTCTTCTATATTTTAAAATATGACAGAATTTTCTATTCCAAGTCGAAATAATATGTCACTTTCTCATTTCTCGTCACTGTAGTTAAAACCCCAATTTAGTCAATTGCTCTACTCAGCTAATTCTTGCATGTGCCTATGTTGACCGTAAAAGCGCTATGACGGTTCTCATCTGTCATGAAATACGAAGAAATTATCCTAAATACCTCACAAGCATTTTCATTGATCCGGCACCATCATAATCAGTTAGAGATCTATGCTTCTTTCAGTTTTTACTCTGTAGTAAGCAAATTTTTTAAAATAAAAACTTATTCTAATTACAATAATAATTATCTCTGAAATCTAAAATATGTTCATGTATATAACATGCATTCGAGAAAAAATATGTCGGGCTATTATACTTTCAGTGTCTGTTAATTTTAGCCGGTAATTTCATTATATTCAAATTTAACAAACATATCATATTTAGTTCATGTGATTAACAAGCAAATTGAAATGTTATAAACTTCGAATTCTTAAATTATTTCTATCAAAATGTGTCAAAAGGTCAATTCTTAATAAATTTTTCCTTAATTAACGTTATTTAAAATTGTTTTGCAGTTTCTTCCTTCTACAAACGGAAGCTTTAATAAGTTTTCGGGCATCCATCCATAAATGTTCTAAAATCCATAAATTCTGTAATATAAGATCGCCTTCATTCGTGATCTTTTATTCTTTCATTATTCATCTGGTCTTATCAACAATACAATGCAAAAGTTCAAGTCTTAAAGCCGCTTACATCAGTTTGGCATATCTGAGAAAAGAATCCTGCGAAAATTGCCCAAAGCATAAGACTTCCAAAACTCTAAAACATGTTCCTATTTCAAAGCTTATAAGTTAATATTGCAATTATATTGGGTAAATGTTAGTTTTTCGAACATATTAAAAGAAAATTCATATAATAATCTATAGGAACCCATGTCTCATTCTTACATCGCAAAAACACTTTTCTCTCAAAAGTTTCTGCTGACCTGATTGCTAAAATAGAGTAGTATGATTTTACTCTTTCTCAACTCTATGTGACCTGACAGCTGAAAAAAGGCTTGAGGATCTTGGTTGGTATCCCCGTTCTCGATAGCGAATGTTTCAGCCTAAAGATGCGTTTGTTCTACCTCGACCATAATGAAAGTTCGCTTTACTAGTCGAAAATGTTAACCAATTCCATATTTTGGTAAGCGGATTTTAATATTCTCTTCTATTTGTTCAGGGAGCTTGTTCGATAAATTGTTACTAGTCACTACAAAATAACAACTTGCATATTACGATTGAATCGCTTAAAACTATATTAATCTTTTGTCTCTTAGATATTCATTTAGATTAGCAGTTACAATTCAATCAATTGTCCTTGCTTCGATATAATTAAAGAATCTCTTAACAATCATCTCGACTCGCACCTCAAGAGGAAATTACTTAAACTAGAGAATAATTTAATGAGGCCCATTCTACAGCAAGCTTCCATACCAACAGTGATTAAGACTGACTAAGCTGCACTATTTCTCCCTCATCTAATTCTTAATGCACTGTAAGTTAATAAACTCTCCAGATAAATTTAACCTTAGCTCTTCTCCATGTCTTTATGGTCCATTGTTGATAACAATATTTTCGGTTTCAGGCATTTGGGAAATAATTTTTGCTAATCCACACATTTTCCTCCCTTGAAGATGTCATGTCTTAACATAAGAATAAGCATATTAAAATGGCCTCCGCGCCAGTGATGGATTAGCTTAAATCGGAGGTTACCTATTCCTATCGCAGATTATGTATGGTTGTAAACACTGAACATCTGGAAAGAAAATAACTATGCCTTTAACTGTTCACTTTAGCTAACTTATTATTATTGCATTATAGGTATTGTATTAAAGCTACCGCGAAATACAAAATAAGATAAAATAATTTATTACTTATATAATATTAACTATACAATATATATAACTATCTATATATATATATATTATCAGTACTAATAATATACTGTATATATATATACAATATATATACATATTACTAATATATATATTACTATATATAAATAGATATATATTAGTAGTAATAGCTAGGATATATATACTAGTATTATATTATGTGGTATTGATGTGTTGCGTAGTGTGCTTTGCTAGCGTCGTCGTCCGAAATGTTCTCCTGTTCCAATACCCATTACATATCTAATACCAACGCACGAGATGTCCACAAATGAAAGGCCAAGCACGTGAATAAAGCTTTTATAGTATATATGATCCTATAGATACATATATACTATATATATTATTATATTATAATAATTTAATATAACTAATAATATATATATACGATAGTTATATATATAAATATGGTATATATATTATATTATATACTATCTATAACTAGTACATATATTCACTATATATGTCATTTTAGCAATCAATCTGTTTCGTTACGTATGCTTGGTTTGTTAAACATAGATTATTACCCGCTCAGCCAATAGTCAGCTTAGACGCCGCGAACATAGTCAGCACTGGATTGTGTTTCATTGCAAGAGTCTGGATAATTTTTTATAATTAAATGAGTTGGTCGCTTTGAGTGTAACTAAACGCACAACTTAAAATGTCTGAGCTGGGCTGTTGGGTTTAAATGAATTGATTACTGTAATGAACATAGTATATTATATACTATAAAATATAAGTATATTAATATATACTAAATAGAAAAATTCATATATATTAATTTATATAACTTTAGTACATATTAGTAAATTAAATATATAGTTGTATCATACTTGAAGCAGATACAAATATTTATTAAACTCTATATATTATTGACGCATTTTTGACTCAGAAAAACAAAATATCTAGGTTAGGTTATCGTGTTCGGCAAACACAAATCAATCTAGCTATGTCTCGTTTTGACGCAAGACAATAAATCGTAGGTACGATCTCCGTCTTTAAGGCAATCGACGAAAATCCTAGGTTAGTGCCTACTGTACGGCTTTAAGTTTAGGTTAGGATAAGGGTTAGGTAGACACAGATTTAAAATTATATGTAATTATATACGTATATACCTATCCATATATATATATTAATATATAGTATAGTACTATATAGTATATAGTATATATAATATATTACTATATATGTAATATTAATATATTATACTATTTTGTATTAATTATATGATCACATGTGCGCAGGTCCTTAACAATTGCTTAACAAAGCCGACTGTTCTGGGCTTGAAAAATGCATAAGCTCGATCTTAGGAAAGCCATCAGCCAAGCCATTCAAAGCCAGCCGCTATGACTTGGCTAAAACGAACGTATCTTGAGCGACCACAAGACTCAATCGTCATTCTTCATATCTTACGATATATAGTTATAGTTAAAATAATATAATTATATACCTCATAATAAGATACCATACTAATCACAGTAATATATACTAGAGTCTTATTACTAATGAATAGATATACTATATCTATTATAATCTATCATAATATATATATAATATATATATATAATACTATTATATAGAATATATATATATAATATACTTATATATTATATACTAATATATAATAATAATACATAATAAATATAATAGATTAGGTTTATATAATTATATTATAACAAGGTTACACTCACGGCAATAGCCTCATTTCTATGCATGGAAGTTCTCTAAATGTACATTGCTAACCAGCAATCCCGACTAGATTGCAACCCGGCCCTTCGCCATGCCACGCCTATCGCTCATCTACCGAGGAGCCACATGTCGCAAACGTTACCTATATAGTAATTATATATATAATTAGCATATATATAATTAATTAACATACTACTATAGTATATATATATATTAATATATACTACTAGATTAAAATAATATAGTATATAGATTATATATATATATAATATGTCTCAGCTTAATAACATATATTACTATATATAACATTACTACTATAGATTATATATATATATACGTAATAATATATTATTACATATATATTACATCACTATAACTAGCTAAATAACATACATATATTATAATATATATATACTAAATTACATGTTTAAAACGCAAGCCTATATAAGACTATATATAAAACTATCATATTACTTATATATATATATATATATATTATATATATATATACGTTACATACTTTATAATTATATTATATTAACGCTACTTACTTTACTCTTCTATATATTATTCATACTATTAATACTATTCATACAATTACTATACTATATTTCATAGACCTATATATATTAACATATAACTATAACTAACCTAACGATATAAATATTATATATATGAGAACCTACCTCTAACCATTACGTTTACTTATCGTAACATCATAGAGTATCCTATACTACCTATAACACTATATAATAGCATATATATATAAATATACTATATATAATATTTACCATATATATATATACTTACACTATATTATATATAGATATACTATATATATTCAGAATATACTTATATAAATATATCGATAAATATATATTACAATGTTACTTATAAAAATATAGTAAATTATTCATACATTATGAATATATCAATACATAATAGTTACTGTCTGGTATGATCTTATAACATCGATCATATTATATACTATACTTATATTCTACATAGCTGACACCTTACTGACCTATAGTGAATAGAGTATAGCGCTATATAATCATATCATTTCTCTAATTAGTGCTGTGCATATATCATATATATATATATTTAAATACTTATGATTTAAAAATATAATAGTATATATATAGTACTATATGTCATGAATATATATATATATACTGAACCATGAATATATACTCTTATACATAGCCACTAATATATATAATATAAATTATACTTGATATATATACATATCACATATACATATCACATACATATCATATATACAAAGTACTTAACGGGCCACAAGAACGAGTCGGATAAAAAAATTTGCACACGTATCCTCCTATATACCATATATAAGTTTTTCAATGCGAAATGATGTGTTCTTTTATCTAGCGAGTGAATAGGTATAGTTAGCGTTAGTTACGTAGGTTAGTTTTACGTTAGTTTAGCGTAGGTTACGTGCACACTAGGAAAAAAAACAAAAATCTTTTTTCTTATCTCTTTCCGGGCCCCTTAAAAAAAACAGATCATTATTATAAAAAAACGTAAATCATAAGAATGCAATTTGAGGTAAGTTCAACTTGCACCCAGTATTAGTAAATACTTTCACATTAATAATATACTTAAGATATTAAATAATATAAATAGCTAGTAACTAGTGTTACTATAATATATATAAGTATATTTATATACTACTATGATACTATAATATAATATAATAATAGTATACTATATATATATATACATATAGTAATTATAGTACAATACTTATAACTTATAATATATATGATAGTTCATTTATAATTTAAGCTAAAATTAATATTTAAATATTTCCGAAAATAATTGCAAAAAAATTGAAATCAACTTTACGCAAAATGAATTTAATAATTAATAGTTTTGAGATGTTAAAATTATCATTATTACAATTCAGTTAGTTATTAACATTAAAACTTTACCTCAAGAGATATATAAACGTCTGCGTTTCTCAAGGCCTCGACTATAAGATTACTTGAAAAGCAATTTCTTTAAGCATAAAAACTCATACTAATACTTCTGTTTAATTATTTCAAATAATAACCAATTCAAACAAGACTTTACATCAAGCGACTGCTTTAATAGATTAAAATTCTGACGTTTCCCCTGCAGCAAAGTGAAGGAGCAATGCAGACCACCACGTAATTATGGATCTCACTCGTCTCATTGGCAACCAGATCTTATCAGTTATTAAAAAGGTAAAATTAAATGGTCACTGGCAACTCTTCTTGTAGGTCGTAAAAAACGGTTGCCAGAAATTTTTTTCCTTTTTTGTGCCTTCCACTAAAATCTGGATCTAAATTCCGTTTAATTAAAATGTTTATAAAATGCATTTATCTTTAAAATTCCTAATTTTCGTGGAACGCTTTACTGAAAATAAATGTCAATTGACATTTATTGCATAAAGTTTATAAATAAACATAATTATATGGTAAAATCTAACTTAATTAATTAAATTATTCAATCTAGCTAGCTAATTCAATCAAAATCAGCAAAGTTATAACTTCGAAAATAAGATACAAAGCTCATGCTTCAAACAAAGATTATTAAAAGACTTTGGTGGCAGTTATGAATAAAAGTATTGGAACGAATGAAAATAAGAATAATTGGAAATAATTAATTTGCTTCATTTATAACAAATTAATGATCAGAAATACTAAATAATTAACCGTGATAATAATTTGTATACAAGTACATTTGAGTAAGGTTTACAAAACGTATTTGTTCTAAAAAGCTTACAAATTGAAATTCCAATTGGCCTGTTTGCTTAGGGCATAATTCTTTGATACTTGTTACATCATGACGCAACCATTCGTGATTTTTGCAGCGAGAATTAAATAGAGAAATTTGAATCCTTTAATTCACTGCAGGGAACATATAAGATTGCTCTGACTCCAAATTTAAGAATGGAAAATTGTCGGGACTAACATTGTTCAATTGAACCAATCTTTCAAGAACTTAACAAATTCTTTACCTTGGAACGCCACAAAGTTCTCTCTCTAAACAAGAAAACTTATCTAATTAATATATAAATGACACCTTATTACCACATGATAGCAATCATTAATTCCTTTTACGACATAACGTTCCTCCAATTTTAAATTTTACCGAGGTCTTCTATTTAATCTATATCATTAATTATAAAACAAAAAAAAAAACAAAAAAAACTAAACGGAAAAAAATATCCTTTTAATTAAAACATGATAATTAAAATTATGTGTTTTAAAACTTGGAATTTCGGACAAATTCTGTAGTCTTAAGCACACACACACAACACACACACACTACACACAGTAGAAAAACAAATAAAAAC
>JABUQX010016939.1:50000-55735 GCA_015478945.1 Trachelipus rathkii | reverse complement strand
TCTATCACTTAATTTTTTACATTACTTTCTCTCCTTCACTACCATGCTTCCATCCTGCCCTCGATGCGGTTTTTTTCCTGCTGCACTTCTTGATCTGGGGGGGGGGGCAGGGCCGATTGGGCGGGCATTGCGTTGCTCTCTACGCTAACTATAATTCTGAAGTGACCTGCTTTGACATCTTAAGACACTTCCATATCCCTGCCGATAAGAGTGGGAACTTGTAATTGTTAATAGTGGGAATGAGGCAGGTTCATTTCCTTCTTGGCTAAATCTTTCATTCTTCCTCAAAATCCATGGTTCGATCGTGCTTGTTCCTTGGCCATTCAGGCTAGCCGACACATGCTTATCGGGTGGTAGGAAGGCAATTCTCGTTCTCCACTATCACTTTTGCGAATTTTCATTCAAGCACCTTAGATTCATGTTGCAGGGATAACTTTTCGACGAGCAAAGCGCGCTTTCATCAAACAAAATGCCTGACCTTCCTTGGTTCTCCTACTGACAAATCTTCTTCCTGGCCTCTTGCCAAAAAAACATCTCTAACAACTTCTGTAAATTCTCATCGCTTCCTTTCCCTCCTCTATTCCGCGTCTGAATGATTCTGTCTGTTAATTCACTCCAACTGAAAAGCGCCTTCATTATTATTCATTATATTACTCTTTTGGCCTCTATTTATTCACTCTAAATTCAACGCCTTGGATAACCGATTCTGGTATTTCCTCTTCCTCCCCTTCTTTCCTTCTCTCAAGGTGTCCTATTGACCTTTTAACCATGCATTTCATTTGAATCCGGTGGCATGAGCTCCTGAATCTATGAAACGTTAGGAAGTGGGTGGGGTAACCCGGATGGCTTCATATTTATTACCTTACTCTCCGAGTTTTATAGAGGAAGTAGTGGCTTACCGTGCTGACTACCACCCCTTCACACGTTCACTATTATATAGTATATATTTCTACTCCTATTTATGACCTCATAGTAATTGACAACTTTCCCTAAGTGTTGGAAGCGCCCATATGTCCAACTTATATTCCCGAAAAAACTGATATGCCTTGCTTTTACTTAGATTCACTTCTAAACTGTCAGCCACTATAGCTCTCAACTATTGTATTTTATCATTTCTAGATCTTATTGATAAACCCTTATCTCAATACTCAAACTTTCTTAGTTAATCATTATTCATGGAATTCTCTTTCTCCTTCTTTCTGATTACCAGTAACGGTCTTTCGGTTATATATGAGCTTACGAGATTTTACTTTAACTGGTCGATATATTATTCGCTATTTACAGGATTAATGTTTTCCGCCGTTAGGAACTTACGGGAAAAGTTAACTTGGATGTGTGATGTATTAGCTTGTAACATAATCTTCAATATACATTTTATGACCGGAGATAATGGCAACGTTAGTTCTTAACTTTTAGCTCTCTCAAGCTCACCCTTCATTTGGTCGTATATTATTCACTTCTTTCTCTTCGCTTACTTATGTCTAAGCTTTCTTTCAAATCGCTCCATGTTTGGTCTGTATTATATTGATGGGGTGACTTATCATTCACTTTTTATTCATTGTCAAATTAAGTGGGTGGTTCCTCTAGAGGTTCTTTTGTTTTAATCATCCTTACTTAATTCCTATTTAGTTATATAGCTTTTCATCATGAATCTTTTCTCACTACTGTCATTCATAAAACTTATCTATCCACTATCATAGGTTCGATAGACTTGACCCTTCAATTCTTCAATTCATATACAATTATGTTCTCTTCTCTAACTCATAACTTGCGAATATTTGGACAGATCCATGCATTAAGTCTTATTCAGATTTCTGATATAAAATCTCACGAGCATATGAATTATTAAAGAAATATGATATGGGTCAGGGCTAGTCCTGGGAGATTCGTACATCTAACTGGATTAATTGCTATCGTAGTAAATTTAATTCTTTAATTAAGTTCCCTCACTTAACACTTCTTCGAATCTCTCTCTCAGGCATTAGATACACTTAAACTTTATCTATATCTTGGCAGACACCTATATTGCTTGCATATCACGATAGAACTCACTGACCACTGTTTGACAAGCAATAGATTATTATCATAATTATTCACATTGAGTATTCTATACTCATAATATACACAGTAAGGAAAAATCGTTTGAAAACCTCATATACAGTCGAGTGGTAATGCGTTATGTGCGCGGCCTGGCGAATCACGAAACTTTGTGGTAGGGCTACTTCTGGTTTCTTTAGAGTTGCAGGGTTACGAACTTCTTTCCTTTTCTCATCCTGTCTTTCTAGATTCTAACTGCCACTATTGCCTATTATATATGATTCTATGCCGGCTTCCACACGCTCTACTTATCATCATGGCTAAACGCTCATACTCAGCTTGTTAAATCCACATATCTGTGGGGGGGCGGGGGCTTGTTTCATCGCGACCTACACCATATTACATGTACGGCAGAAGAAAGGATCCAGATGCTCTTGTCTATCCCAAGGGATACAATAAAATATCTTTGCGGGCCTAAATTTATTTACCAAAACCTTTAAGACAATTCCAGTGAAAAAATGGAGAAATAATTTTAAAATTACTAGGCGGGACATTTACAGTTTGATTTCCCAGGAAACATGAAGGGACGGGGTTACATTTTTATTATACGCTGGAAATTATATTAACTTTAATTGAGGTCTTCTCCTTCATTACTTTTACATTATTTCAGCTTCTTTTACATATACATAGAGAAAAGAATATTTTTCGGATGTTTTCTGAAATGAAAAGAAAATAAGGTAACGTTTTAAAAAAAAGATATCAAAACAACAAAAATAAATAACTATTTAGCAATGTTTTCTAAAAAAAACACAAAATCTGTATTTTCCAGTATTGTTATTATCAGATGAATCATCAAAAATATTGTGTTGTGCATAGCAGATCTCACCCCTATAAAAAAAACAAAAACATGTACATTCACCGATATGTCATCTGACTGCATCTTTCTTCAGAGATACTCCAAATTTTGGAAACACATTGATTTTCAATAGTGTTAGATCTTGTTAGCAGCAGATACATGTTCTTCTCATTACCGTTGAAGCAAATTTCCTATTAATCGCAATTTTAATTTTCAACACTCTTTGCCCATTTGAAAAATTATATTTTACTCTTAACCATCAAAAAACGTTTTGTTTCGCTCTTATGTTTCACATGTCTCAGACACCTAACTTATTTTCAGGTCTTCATTAAATTATCTCATTAAATTATTCCTACTTGCCTTTTAAAAAAAAGTTTTAAACCCCTTCTTGCAAATAATTCTCGAATAAGGTATTCAGTTTTTTCCATCAATTTCGGTCTACAACATACTTAATTTGGTTTGATTACATAAAAAGTCCTGATTTCAACTGCACGCCACCGAAGATATTATACTCCCAAACCAGTGTTCTTACATTCTCAATTAGTACTTCGATTTAAGGCGTAATCTTTCATTGAATATCCAAGGCACTTGCCACTCAATGATATGAGCAAAGCCATTTAAGAGATCTCGCCATTTAAAAAGTGTCAAAGTGCATTATTTTTTCCTCATTTTATAGTTTACATTCTTTGATTATTATCATTCATAAAAATTGATTATAAAATGTAATAACCCGTTAAATAGCTATAGTTATTACTTCTCCCTTCATTAGCACACGTTCATTAGACGATACACAGATAGTACAGTACATCGAAATTTATTACATGTTCAGATTTAAGATAGATACTAAATTAATAAATCAAACACTAAAGTAGTTTAGCTTTACTGGAATAAACTAAGGCAGTAGCTGTGCGCTTATTTTCTGCAGATATCAATTAATGCTTCAACATAATTTAGCTCAGATAAAAGTAATAGAGCCTGTGCCAAACAGAATGGCTTCTAATTTGTGAGATATTGAGAATCCTTATAGGTTCCCAAGTATTGTCTTATTTCCAAGTATTGTCTTATCAACTCCGGGCTGTTTTTCCGAAGTTTTTTGCTTATTTATAACAGACTAAATATTCTTACGAAAGCAGTGATGAATGGTGTTAGCAAAAATTTCAGATTACTGTCAATAATGCCTTGTTACTCAAGGTTTAACAAATTAGTAATTAGGGCTGGTATGATTGTTTAACAATTTAGTAATTAGGGGTGATATGATTATTTTCCATCTCCCGTTGACACACACAAAAAAATCAAACCATTGCAGGTGACTCTGATAAAGACTATATAACCATATCGTGCTAGTTTTCAGGTAGCTCTTGTAATCTTAAGACTATCTGAATATTTTTACTTACTTCATTTTGATATAATGGTTTGGCCCATTCTAAACTTTACATTAATATTATTTTTTTTTATTTTAATACAGTGATCGAATCAATGTGACGCTTCAATGTCTGATTGTTTTGGCTTCCTTATTTTCTCAAATGAGTTCAACTCTTCCCCAATGCAGCTACAAGCGAAAGAATCGAGATAAGTTCCTCTTGCGGCCGCAAATGGCTCATCTATCCCTTGTCTTCATCAACACACCCCGGTTGTTGACATTGGTACGGGAGAAACATTTCTCAATGTCATTCTACCCACCAAGAAAAAAGCCAAACTATAATACAAACTATTCAGAATCACAAAGGAGATCAATAGTAAAGAAAATTCAAGAGCGGAATCGCTAATTCGAGTATAATTTCCATTTTTCCAGCACATCTTATAAACGGTTTGGAACTTTCTCACAGAAACTCGAATTGGTACTAATCGGACTTGAGGTGCTCTTCTTCATTTTCTTTTACGTTCCATTTTTTCTTTATATATATTTAGAGAAGGAAAAAATCTTTCAGACATTCAAGGAAATCAGAAATAAAATATTAGAAGAAGAAGAATACTATGATGATGAAAATAGGCGTTTTGCCTCAAACATATTAACTTCATTCAGTAGTTATTATTTAAACATTATTTTTTTTAAGACAGTTTTATACTTGGACTATATGCCAGGTTAGGTAAAATCATTTAAAAGATATAATTTTTATGTCTTTCGTATTATTTTCATTATTCTTGTTCAAATCACCTGATGTTGTGATTGTAGAGATAGACACTACTGATTTTAAATGTATTTAGATAATACATACAGTACAGGAATGTATTTAAATGCTAAATACTGAAACTATATTTGGAATACACTTGTAAAAACTTTAAAAATTATATATATATATATATATACTATTATATGTATATATATATATATATATATATATATTATAATATATATATATATATAATATATATTATATATATAATATAATATATATATTAATTATATATTATATATTATATATATTGTGCAAAAAGATCCACAAGAAAATGAAAAAGACGCCGAGCACTTTCGTGTATTTCACAACACATTAGCAGGGCATAAAAACTATAAAATAATAAGTAGATTCTTAACAGAGGCCTTTCGCTTTTCTTTGTCCCATTCCCTGTTAATATCAATCTATTTTTTTTAGCTTAAAATTGGGTGTGTGAACGCTGGCAGTATTATGTTATATATTTCTGATATAATTTCTTAAGACAATAAACTCTGGGTGATTTTTGTTAAACCTTTGTATAAAAAGCCTAAGCAAAACGCCGCAGCGTTTAATGGTCTTTTAATTTAATCGCATCAAAACATATTCTGAATAGTAATGAGAAAAAAAAAATAGAAAACAATACGTATAATCCAAATAAATAAAAAAATAACAAATAAAAGACACCAAGA
>JABUQX010016939.1:0-45000 GCA_015478945.1 Trachelipus rathkii | reverse complement strand
ATATTTATATATATATATATATATATATATATATATATAATTATATATAGGTATCATATATATATTTATATATATATATTATATATAATATTAATTATATATATATATATATATATATATATATATTTCTATTATATATATATATATATTAATTATATGAATATATATATAATAAATATATATACTATTATATATATATAATATATATATTATTATATTATATATATATACTAAATTATAAAATCTTTCTCATAAAGTTTCACTTATTCTATGTACCCCTAGCACTAAAAAACATTTACATGGACCTAACGTTAACTCCATTATCTTTTTAAACTCAATAGAAATTTCTCACTGTTTCAATAGTAATCATGCACCTTGCATTATATATGATATTCCATTGTTTTGTGTTCTCACCGCAAAATGTTATTGTGAGCTTCTCAATTATTATTTTAGTATATTTTGCAACTTCCAGCTTTTTTGACTAAAAAATCATATATTCAGTTAATCACCTTACACTGTCCAGAAACAATTCAGAAATGATTGCTTTGAAGACTAGAAAACAACAGAAAACTTGCAAACTAAAAGATCTGGTATTGGCAAAGTAAAGAAAATCATTTGCCAGGTTGCGGTACATCAATGAGAAGCAAAGTAAGAAATAAAATAAATAAATTAAGGAAAAGAGAAGGGCTTTAAAGAGTAAAGAAAAATAATTTTGAAATGGTTGACTTGATTAAACTTTTTTTCTAGTTGATATTTGTTAAATTGCAGAGTAGAGGGAATGCTCTGGTACAAATGAAGAAAACACACGGGAAAACTTTTTATTTAATAACTCAACATTAAACTAAAGGAAAAAGAAAAAAATGTAGAGTTTAAAAGAATAACTCTGGGGCCTTTTAAGGAGGAGAGGAAAATAGAAATCCAGAGGTATCGATAAAGTTTTATAAATGAAAAAATGTTCAAGGGTAATTAAAAATATGAGAGAGAGTCTCGGAATTTCACAAGCATTGAGAAGGGAGAATACTGAAGGTATTGGATCAACAATTTCATTGGTCAATAGAATTTTTCAAGCGCAAAACCAGAATTAACATTTCCAGTTTTGCATATAAAAAGGAAATTGGTCAAATCAAATTAACCACACCCCTTAAAATTTAAAAGAAGGTAACTAGTCTGATTATTAAGAAAAAGGGATGATGCTCAATGTAAAAACGATGATCAGACTAGGGCAGTTTTGAACAAAGAGTTAAGGTAGCTTGAATGGAACTCTAGAAATCTCTGTAGGAGAAACACAAAAAACACTTTGATGAAAAGACTCCTGTTTTGCACATGAAGACGAACGCTTTGCCAATCAGGAGCTCCATCAATAAGAGTAAAAATAAAAAAAATACTTCAGCGGGTACTACTGACGACAGTATATTAATAAAACCACAGGTTCAGACAAAAGAAAAAAATTGTAAGTAAAATGAGTGAAGAGACCGGGCCAAACTCTGGAGAATTGAAAATACACGAAACCAAAAAACATGTTGAAAAAAAACCTTCCAGTGTAAATTAAAGGTAACGGCTTTGGCCAAATAAGAGCTCCATCACATCAAAAAGAATAAGATGTAAAAAATAATTCAGGAGGTAGTCCATTCAAGAAAAGTACTATCTTTGAAATACCAATAGTTTCAGACAACAATGTAAGTAAATGAAACTGAGAGACACGGCGAACTTAGGAATGAAAAAAATCAGATTCAATAACATGTTGAAAAATCTTCCTGTGTGACCCAAAGGTAACATTTTAACCCGAAAAGAAGAACTCTTCAGCAAAGAATAAAAAGTAAAAAACCTGAAATTTAGAGGGCAGCACTAAACTAAGTAATTCCTGAGGGTAACCATAAGATTCAGGTCAAAAAAAAGATGTTAGTAAAAAGAAAGGGGCGAGACTGTCAGAATCGAGTAAGAGAGAAAAAAAAATTGTAAAGTTTAATGGGAAGACTGTTGTAAAAACAAAAGTGATGCTTTGACTAAAAAAAAGCCTTCAGCAAGAATAAGAAAAAAAAGCCAAAAATCTAAAAAACTCTGAGAGGTGGTTTCTCGCAAAAGCTAAATCTTAATGGTAATGCCATAGTTTTTCAAACGAAAATACTAATATAGAGTGAAAAACTCTAAAATGAAAAGATTCCTGTTGTGAAAAATAAATATTTTACCCAACAGAATTCGTCAAAAAAGATAAGAAAGCCAAAACAAACAAATTCAATGGGAAATGTTTCTAAATAAAAGCAAATTCAACAGGAGAAAATTGCTAATAACACAAATTCACAGGAAAATGTTTCTAATGACAAGGGGAAAAAACTCCAGTTTTCTGAAAACTTGAGTAACCAATCAAGGTTACAAGAAAAAGTCCCTGTGTGGAAATGCAAAGAGGTAAAGAAAAATACTGAATCAAATTCTCCCATTTTCGACTTTAAAACAAAGAGAAGATCTAATAGAGTTTCATTGAGCAGAAAGAGAGATGTGTATGAATTTTCTTTTGAAGGAAATGAAAAATATGTCATTAAGAAAAAGAGACGAAAACAACAAATTAGAAAGAAGAAATTAAAACCTTTGAAAAAAGGTATGCTTACTACGGATCCATTATTTCAACCAACAATACCCTCTATAACCACAAAAACATTTTATTCCTCTAAAATTGCCAAGTCGAGTTCACAAAAGCCTTGTAATGAACAATATGATGAGAATCATGAAAATAACAATAGTTATGATGGAGAAGATACAAATTTTGTTGATGTAACTATTGATGATGCAGGGTATGAAGCCAGTATTAGTGTTGCAGAAAGTTCTTGCATGTCACATATTAATCCTGTTATATCAGCTTTGCCAACACCCGAAATTTATTCAAGATTCGTTGGACCTGCATCTACTCCAGTAGATTATGATGAAAGATATGGATACAATTCAATTGTGAAAAGCAAGAATATTCCCCCTCAAGAACAAGTTAAACTTTGTTTTGGTTTTGATGACTCTGACGACGAGAATACAAGTATTGGACTGTCACCTGTTCAGAATTTCAATCAATTCTCATACTTGCAACATAGTTCTGTCGCTTCTTATAATGTTGAAGAAAATGAATCTGCCCCAACAAGGTTTACTCTTCCCACTTTTAAAAAACCTTTGCCTTTGATGAATGGTAAAGAAAATACACAACTAAAACTTAAAAAACGTTGTACTTCGACTAAAATAAATCATGCAAAGCGAAGAAAACTAGATAAAAATTCAATTGTACCTGATAAAGATTCTCTTCCTCTACAGGCCCAAGATAACAATGTGTCAGTTTTATTTGATGTAGAAAATGAAGTTCCTGTGGAACTAAATACTAACGATGTAGAAAATCCTAATAAAAGTGGGGATTTAAAAAGACTTCAGCTACCTTTAAATTTCCAAGAAAGCAATGCTTCAATTTTATTTGATAAGGAAAATGAAGCACCTTTGGAATCAAAAAGGCTTACTAATGATGCAAATCGGAATAAAAGTGGGGATTTAAAACGCACTCTGCTTCCAGAAATTTTATCGCCTGAAAAAAGTTTTTCAAAGGTAATAATTTTGAATTTTGATGTTTTTAGAATTTTAATATTTTAATTTAGTGGAAATTAAAAATAATGAATTAAAGATATGTTACATTATTAAATAACTGTTTTATTGCAGTTATTGTTATTTAATAGATGTAAATTGTGGTAGTATTTAATTTTAAGCAAATTGTATTAGACCACAATCTTGTAACTCTTAATTATAACATTTTCTCTACAGCAGCTCTATCATGCTCTAAACGTACTTTTTGACAGACCAATCGGGCTAATTGTGAGGCGCTGAGTCGCTTCTTTGTTATTTACCCTTGGTATGAACACAATCTAATACTATAGTCAACGCAAAGTCAAGAAAACGACCTTACTTGTAGTAAGCCTATAGTAGAAACCAACGAACGAACGAACATTCGTGTGCGAAAGAAAACGTACGTTGGAACATAAACTATTATATTATGTTAGTATATATATATATATATATATATATATAGATATATATATATGATATATATATTATATATATATATATCATATATATATTTATATGATATATATATATATATGATAATATTATAATTATATATAATATATATATATATATATATATATTATAGGGAACAAAGTTACTTAACGCCCACACAGAACGGAGCTCGGATCAAAAAAAAAATTTTCACAGGTAGCATCTATGATACAAAAATAGATGTTCTAGGGTCAAAATGATTTTTTTTTTTTTTTTTTTTTTTTTTTTTGACCTGTTCTATGGGGCGAAATTATATATATTTTTAGAAAGGTATTACACGGCAATGAGGGGCTCGAGCCGACGGGGAAACACAGGGGGGGGTTTTTCATACCCGTAGGGGAGGGGCGAGAACCCCGCGACACCCAAGATACAAAGACGCGGGGGTTTCGGAGGACCCTCCCAGGAGGGGGGGAATAGTCCTACCCCGTAGTTCCCCGGAAGGCCGAGAGACCCGACTCCTGCCCATCGTTGCGGTATACCCTTGGGGTATCTTTAATTACATGTTACCTTACTAAAAATTTTAACGCAGATTCCAAAAATGGATTCCTTTTCTCGCTGTAACTATTGTAGTTTTTTGAGATAGATTTTTTTCTTTTTTTTTTTTTTTCATTTCGACCATAAAACGTCTATTTATGGTCATAGAGCTACCTGTTTTTTGTTTTGAAAATTTTTTTTTGATCGGAGCTCCCGTTTCCTTGTGGGCGTTAAGTAAC
Organism: Trachelipus rathkii; assembly: GCA_015478945.1. Lineage (NCBI taxonomy): Eukaryota > Metazoa > Arthropoda > Malacostraca > Isopoda > Trachelipodidae > Trachelipus > Trachelipus rathkii. Next base: position 40,210 of record JABUQX010016939.1, on the reverse strand, counting down.
TTTACCATATATATATATAATAACTGCCGTTATAGAAAGGTTATTTTTATTTATTTATTTTTACTATATCGTTAAGAAATAATGTAATTTATTATTTTCATTGAGAATAAGATAATAAATATTCAAAATATGAAATAATAGGCCTCCCAATTACATATTTGTAACATTTGTTTATGGACGAAAATATCAATTATATCGAAGCCAGCCGATTTTCATGAAACTTATATGAAATGTTTGAAATGATCTGTGCCAAAAAAACGTAAAATGAGCCTGAAAAAAGTTATAAAGTCTTCAAATTTCATTTTCAAGCCCATTACCGTCAGATGCTTTTAAAAATACAAAAAAACATTATAGGTAATTTTTTATAGCAATCCCTTATGTTAAATGAAGTCAAAATAAATTAATTAAATTTTTTACAAAATTTAGAGAGTTGTTTTGATAAATTCCTCAGGTAAAATGTTTTTTAGATTGTAACTCAAAATTATTGCCTTTAATTACTGGGGGTAAGGTGTGCAACATACACCGGAAACAGAAAGTAGAAGAAGAATATGATCAGGAGATCTCCCTCTTACTCTTGAGTGAGAGGCTTCGTCACATTCAAATAAATCAACTCTTGGGGCTTCATAAGGGAACCGTGACGGACCTCAAGTGGTATATCGTCATCCTAGGGTTCATTCCATGGACCAGGCCCACAAGCATACTCCCTCATAAAACCCCGTCATTCACTATTATTATCGCCTCTGCCAGACTCACATTAATTATTTCAGACATTCCTTTACAGACTAATCCAGATTTGTCTTCGATCATCCCAGTCAGTTCGATATCCAGAACGGCCTCACCCACTGATACATCCGTGTAACACACCGACTGATCATTTCATCCTTTACCATTGACAAAACCATCTTAATACACTTTGATTATTCTTCATTTACGCCCCTTTCTCCACACCACAATAATTCCCTAACACTTCGTTCATCATTTACATTAATTTTTCTCATATATAACATCCCCCCAAAATTGTTCATCTGAAACAGATTGTACCCAAGATTCTATACTTCTTAGGTTCCACACCATAGTTTTCACTACTATACCATTAACAACATACCTTCAAATACCCGCATGCATGCAAAACCCTAGCCCATCCAATACTTAGTCCCTTTGTACCCACCATGGATTTATTTGAACCAACCTTCTTCCTACCATTCACAACTATCCTACTACGGTCTGCATCATCCGTTCCCTTTTCATCCAACATGTAGCCTAAATATTTAAACTCAGATACTTGTTCCAGTTGATCACCATCCAACATGATTTCACACCGGAAACTCTCCTCACTCACTACAATCATCTTACTAGCCTTTTAATATATAGTTTACAATAAAATTAACACTAAATGAAATAGTAAAAATCCTGTAGCATACATTATTATGTTGTCTGCAGATAACTAACAGGTGCTGGCGATGTTTTTTTTTTCCTATTTCAGAATCAAACAAATTATGATGAAACTTAATATGAAAGTTTGGGAAGATTGAAAAATTCAACAATTTTGATAAAATAATTTCACAATTATTGGTTTTATATGAAGTTTGTTAAAATTGGTCTTTTCAATGCTGTGAAAGTATTTTCTTTTATTTTGTTTTATAACTATCTTACAGACTAGCATTAAGTAATACTTGTTAATGTTTAGTTTTGTCAAGTGACATAATAAACCTTTAAAAGTTTTTATTCGCAATCATTTCATGATTTTGGTTATACTTTTAATATTCGTTTGTTTATTAAATTTCAAAGTAAAGTAAGGATTTTCAAATTCTATTTGGCCAAGTTTTTTAAGAAATAATGATTTACATATATTTGGCCTTCCGTTTTTATGTTTACAATCATGGCCATGAGGTACACTTCAGGATGTTGGAACCATGATTTCACTCAAACCCTTCCTTTCAGTTGCAAGATATAGATCAAAATACCACCGCTTGACAGTTTCATTTTCAAATATTCTATACATGACTTGTTGCTTCAATTCGCTGGATGCTACCTAACATTTTGTTCTACCACAGAGATATTTTGTTAAAGTTTCTGAAACTCCTTTCTAGCAAAATCACAGAAATCAAATAATTTGTTTAATGTATCTTTGATAGCACAAGAAAATGTTCATACTATTACTGCAAAAATCTTAACTTTGATTCTTTAGAATTAGTGTATTATGTGATATAAAAATGAATAGTCCTCAACTCCAATCTGACAAATTACACTCTACTAGACCAAAAAAAAATTCCGCTCTTTAGTATATATATATATAATATAGATATAATATAATAATAACCTTATTGATATTATATATAATATATATATATATATATATATATATATATATATATATATTAGATAATATTATATATATATATTATTATATATATATACCTATATATATAATATATAATATATATATATTATATAATATATAATATACTATATATTATATAATATATATATATATATATTATATATTATATATCATATATAAATATATATATATCTTTTCTTTTTTCTTCCACCTTCCTCTGTGGCCCCAAAGATTGGGATGGAAGGTGTGTACAAGCATCCGGAAAAGAAAAAGGCAGTAGGAGAACATGGACAAACGGTCGAAAAGAAAGCCCCAGGCCTTACCGCCCCCTCTGTACCATGTAATTAGTGAGAGTTCGTCACAGACAGAAAATCCACCCTAGAAGCTTCAAGGGACGGCGACGGACCCTCACTATGGTAAATCGTCAATGTAAGGGTCATCCCTTGGCCAGGTGGGCCAAACCATGCCCCCATACAAAGCCCCGCCATTCTCTCCTATCAGCACCTTTATCTTCTCGCTCTGCCAAACCTCACATTTCTCTCCTTTCAGACATTCGTTCACCGACTCAATCCACTTTCTCTTCGGTCTCCCAGCCGGTCGGTTCCCAACACACTCTCCACTATACATCCGCTTAACCAACCGACTATCATTCATCCTTTCCACATGACCAAACCATCTCAACATACTTTCATTTATTCTCTCATTTACCCCTTTCTTCACACCACACAACTCTCTAATACGTTCATTCCTCACTTTATTAATTCTTTTCACACCTAGCATGCCCCTAAGATTGTCCATCTGAACACATTGAACTTTAGATCTATACTTCTTATTCCAGACCATAGTCTCACTACCATACAAAACACAGGTAACAACATTACCCTCATGTAAGACTCTAGCGCACTCCAAGAGACTCAGTCCCTTTACATTCACCAACGATTTAATTGCACCAGCAACTTTCCTACTACACTCTGCATCATCCGTTCCCTTCTCATCCAACACATACCCTAAATATTTAAACTCAGACACTTGCTCCAGCTGCTCATCATCTAACATAACTTCACATATATATATATATATATATATATATATATATATATATATATATATATATATATATATATATTATTATATATAGTATATATATATATATTATATATGATATATATATATATTATTAAGGATAATCTAAAATCGTAAAGGCTTACAGTTTATTTGGACATTCAATAACTAAATGAAAAATGAAGAATAAATAGATGAAAGAATTCTAAGACAATTAGGGTACAAATAAATTTTTAATGGCATGCAAATATATTATGGCATAGGCCTTTACCATATAATGGAAACTTCAGAATCACATAACTACAAAGTTTAATAAATTAATAAAAATTGGAGGGATAACTTTTAAAAGTGTGCTTCTCTATGTTTCAAAAGCTACAATATACCCGTTTAATGCCCAAACTCTTTCAAGAGCGAACCTATAGTTTCAAAATACCATTTCATTTGCCTTTTGGTTAAAAAAAAATTCAGGCCCATTCTTTTTAAAATATAGAATTTAGTTATATAACTTAATCAAGTATATATTTTAATAATTGTTAAACTATAAGAAGAATTATAAAATGCTAAATATTTATAAAACACCTGACAAAAACAATAAAGCATTGAGAATATGTTACATATTTTTAAATTTTTTCAGTTTACTATAGGATTGTTGATTTTTAGACTGTTTAGAATTATTGTAAAATTTGAGAATATAATATATTCGAAGTTACATATTTTTTAACAGTAAAAAACTCTACTTCAGGAGAGCAAAATGTATATTTCATTTCACACATAATCTTATTTGCAATAATGTTTATAATGTTTTCTTTACAATATATGTTAACGAATTCCCTGCAAAATATTTTTTCACAACCAATAAAATAAACAAAAAAGTTATCACTACAATTTGTAAGTCCCTCATGAGATCCTAAATGCTGAAACTGTTTTAGGATCATGAATTTATTATTCATGTCTTCGGTGTTAAGTAAAGAAGTCAGATTACATTTTGAGCAATGACGACTTCTATGAAATTTTATTACTTTATTAGCAAGTACTCCACACACATATCTCATTCCACATAGTTCATCGTTGGTTGTATCACTCAAGGAAGGAAATAAGACTAATTTTGCAAAATTAATTTCCTGGAGGTTGCTTACTACGTTAACTTCCGAGTCTTTTGTAATACACTCACTTGAAAACTGCCCTTGCAACAAAATGTTATAAGTTTCGTCACTTTCACAGTTTTTAAATTTTGAAGCATTTAAGAGTGATGAAATTGCTGCTCTCTGAAACACGGCTTCAAACATAGCACACGTTGGATTATCATTAAATCCACAGGCACCTCTTATATTACCAAAACAGTTTTCAATTGGATCTTGACATAATCGTCGGGTATACACACAATTTAAATCATAGTTTGTATTTAAGTCTTGAAGAAGCATTTTGACACCATTAATTGCCTGAATCCATCCGTCTTTAAATTTAAAACGTGCTGTTACTTCACGTTGCCCTTCTGCGTCTCTGAAAATTTTCCATTCTTCTACCCAACAAATCATATCCGTAAGATAATTCCATCCAACACTGTTTATACGAAGTTCTTCATGAAATGGTGATCTATTTCTCTGTGAAGGTGATGAATTTAAAATGTCGAACAAATTATTTACCTTCAAGCAAAACTCTGCAGTAGCTTTGCTGCTATCGTCAACCTTCTGTTCTAACCGCATCAAAGTTAAAGCTACATTTAAAGATCGGCTTAAAACTTGTGAAGCATATTTAACTTTCATTTTACCACCAAATGGGGGCAAGTATATGTGTGAGCTTTAGTTATTTTAGGAATGTATGGAAAATTACTTCTTACTTTAGTTTTATACGCTTCTTGAATATACTTCCACTGAGCAATTCCTTCAGGAATTTTAACAAAGTTATTATAAATAGCATTCCTTGTGCTCTTAAGTAAATGTGGAACATCTGGAATGACTACAATCTTTTCCTTTTTAAAGTTAAAATATGGCTGATTCTTACTCACTCCAAGTTGTTTAAACAAGAGAGAGAAATTACTGGCTTGGTCTGTGGTTATACAGACAACATGCAATCCAACGTTAATTAGTTCAGAAATACATTTAAAAAGTAAATATTTCATCATATTAACCTTAATGGCGCCGCAACTGAAAACATATCCAACCAATTGTCTCCAGTTTCCTGTGATGCTTCTCACCATGAAACAAAGTGCTGAAGATGCTGGTTGTGGACTTCTTTTTCCTTCTCCAAAGTCTTCAAGTCCCCAAATGAGCTGACGTTTCAAATTAAATTGTAAGTTTCTCTTCAAATTCATTTCATCCATCATAAGTACAACTATTCTATCAACTTCTTTCAAATTTGATATGGTATTGGAAAGGTTTTGCAGCAATTGTTTACTGAAGCCTGGTCCTATAGATATTCTATCCAGATATCGCTTTAGTGTATCAATGCTTGGTAATTTAAGGACTTTTCGAAGAAATCTATATGCTCTTGGACTTTTTAAATATATAGACAGACTAATGCTCTTGCAATATTCACTATAATGTTGTTTTTGAAGAATTTGAGACTTGAACAGTTCCAGAGAAATAAGGGGTAGATTCTTAGTACAGTATTTAAGAACATCCTCCTTCGTGGTTTCATTTTTACGCTGCCTTTTCAGAGTTTGAGCTAATTTTGTGCTGGTCTAGATTGTTAAATGTTTAAAATATCCAGATTTTGTTTTCCAATATTTATATCTGAAGTGTATTTTCCGTGAAAGAAGCTTTTCGGCTCAGATTTTTGTTTTCTTAGGGTTGTTTGTCGTTAGCTTCTATTGATGATTGAGTTTTCTCTATCTTTTCAAAAAAAATGGCAATTGATTCTTGAACACACATTGCCAGCGTTTTCTTCTTCAGTAATTTTTGACTCGTAAGGACCCTGCATGAAAAAAATTACATATATCATATTATATCATACTATAATCATACCCATTATATATATATAGTATATTAATATATAACCTTATATATATATATATACTTATATAATAATATATTATTTATATTATGGATATAATATAGATAAAATATAATATGAGATATAATATATTATATATATCTATATATATATAATATATATAAATAATATATAATATTAAATTATTAATATATCTCATCCGCACACCATAAACTGGTGGGTAGGCGGCAACACTGTTCTAGTACTTTGACATGGGTTCTAAAGATACAAAAAAAAAAAATAAAAAATTAGCGGGACAATCCCAAACCGCAGCTACACTAATACGACAAAACTGTGGTGTTAGATGAAAGATTGAAAGAATAATGTACACAATAATTCGAAAATGAGAGGAATAAACAAAAATATTACATATGTGACAAAGTGGCACATACTAAAGCTAGGGAGCTGGAGGAATGCAACAAAGTTTCCCATAAGAATTGGTGTCATTTATAAAACGTTCATTCAGACAGGTTGCGATACAACTCAATGAGCATAAAACGTAAAAGACATCAAAAACCCCTTCCCTCCTCGACCTGCATGGGATCTTAATATATATATATATATATATAGTATATGATATAACCATCTACTATAATATATAATTATATATATATATATAATATATATTATATATATATATATATAAATATATAATATATATTATATATATTATATATATATATTATATATATACGTATATATGCTTAGTGGCGTGTGTAGGTGTAAGAAGAAATTGAGAAAATATGAGAATGAACGCAATAGGGGAGTTGGTGGTGTGAAGAAAGGTGTAAGCGAGAGAATAAACGAGAGGACATTTGAGATGGTTTTGTCATATAGAAAGGGTGGATGATAGGTGGTGTCGGTTAAGCGGAATGTATACCTGGGTGAAAGTGCCTGTTGGAATAGCCGGCTGAAGACCTAAGAAAAAGTGGATTGAGGTAGTATATGGAATGAGATGAGAAGACGAGACACATGTGAGTTTGGGCATATGGCGAGAATAAAATGTGCTTCTACAGAGTGATGTGGGGTTTTGTGAGCAGGATATGGTTGTTGGGCTTTAGCCCAGGGAATAGAACCAACATTGAACGAGATACCACAGTGAGAGTCCGTCGAAGTTTCTCGTGAAACATCTAGGGTGGATTTAATCTGACTGCAGCGATTCTTAGTTGAGGGTATAGAAGAGGAGATCCAGGAGCGGAGATTGCGCTATATGTCTTTCGACTTTGCATCATGTTCTTTCTAAGCTACATATTTACTAATTCCGGTGTATGCCACGTATCTCACCCTAATCTGGGGATAGGAGGAAAGATGATTGAATGATGATAATAATAATAATAAAATAAATAAATCATAATTAATAATAAATAATAATAATAATAATAATATAATAGTAATAATAATCTGATAGTAGTATATATAATAATATATAATATATATATATTATATATATACTCATATATATATATTATATATATAATATATATACTTAATAATATATATTATATATTTATATAACATAGATAATAAATACTTATATAATACGTATATATAATATATATATTTATATATAATATAGTATATATATATATTATATATATAATCTACTATATTATTATATTATATATATATATATACTATATATATTACCTATCTAACTATAATTATATATGTTTTTGACTATTCGTAACTCCCTAAACTTTACCTCATAGCTTTTACTTTCAAAGGCAGAAATCTCCATTTTGCTCTTCTTGCACTCCACTCCCTCCGTCTTTTCTTAAATAAGGGGCCCAAACTTTTGCACAACATTCTAATACTGGACCAACATATATTGTACGGCTTACATATAACCTCCTTGCTCATGTAAACAGCATTACAATTTATTATACCTATCTTATAAGCTCTATTTCTTCCTTCCAAACAATTATTTGCCAGATTTCAGATTAGAATACTCAAATCCTTTTCTTGATCCACAGAACCAAGCTAATCCCCATTATATTGCAACTGAATAATCTTTTATTCGCGTTAACAACATTAAGAACCTTATACTTTTTACTATTAAAATTCATTTGAGACTTACATGCCCTCCCAAGAAGTTTATTTCGATAATTTTCAGTATTTATACATCTATCATTACCCCTTACAGAAGTAAACACTTTAGAACCATTCGCAAGTTTAAAAACTTTACATTTAAGCCCTTGGTCAAGATCATTGTTATGATTGAGCGCAACGAGAATAGGTAAGCCCAGCATACTAAAACCCTGACGAGACGACCACTTTTTTCGGCCCATTTTCATGGATCAACATTGCGCCATTGGCTCAGATAGTATGCTCTCTGTTTTCTATTCTACTTCCACGAACACCATGATGCTCCCACCAATCCATTGACCGACATAATTGTAAATAACTGAGTTGAGCATTAACATTATGGCAATTATATGCGGGTAAGCCCTTATTAAATAGCTTTGTAAACAGCACACTCTTATGGATAACTCCTTGCGTTCAGTCCTATTCCAGTATATGTATTTCTACTAAAATTACTAATAAAGATTGTCACTGACATGATTTTTACGAAAAAGGATATATATATACTTGTAAGAGTTCTTTAATAATCTTTATTAATCGTTAACATATTTCATCTGGTGCTGAAAAGCAATGAATTTTAATAGAATTTTATGATATAGATAAAAATTAAACAAGTTACAGGTAATCGAAATATATTTTAAATGCTTTAATAATAATAATAATAATAATAATAATAATAATAATAATAATAATAATAATAATAATAATAATAATAATAATAATAATAATAATAATAATAATAATAATATGATCACTTATAAATATACTCTTTACAAAGTTTTAATGTAAATTAAACTAAATGTATACTTACTATCTTTAAGCATCAAATTTGAATTTGAACCAATTTTCTCAATTTGAAGTTCAACATTTCCTAATTTTTCTGGTGTACAGTAATTGTACAAGCAGCTTGTACAGATGTAACTACTTTTATGGAGATTAAATTTTTTTTCAATATACGTGTTTATAGGCACTAAATTTTTAAAAATAATCTTTTTATGCCTCATTAATGGGTCACAACATTTTTTCTTGTAATTCTTAAACATATTTAATTTCCTGAAATTAAATAAAAAAAAAAAAATTAAAATTTACCAAATGTTTTATAAAATTTTTCTCCCTGCCCAGAGTAAAAAATGTTGCATATACAAAAAAAAAAATAAATGCTCTAAATGAAATGTGTATCTCTCCCAACTACAAAACCTCTGAAAATTTCATGTTGCTCAGATGATCTGAAAAAAAAAAAAACATTTTTTGTTTTGTTTGGAATTTGACCATTGCTGGCTGGTTTCAAAAATCAAAAAAAATGGTCAAGGGTGTGTTTGGTAATTCCGACAAAATTGTAGGTGAAATATGGAAGAATGACAAAAACAGTTTTTCTTAAAATGAAAATACAAAGTTATACAATAGGTACACAGTAAAACACCTGAAATCATCATTTTTGTGGTCAGAAAAACCTGGTTTGCTTATTTGGTGAAAATTGAATAAAAATTATGAGCATTTCTTGTTTTGGGCTAAAACTGAAAAAACCAATAGTCAAGTTCAAAGCCATCCCATATTATAAGCATAAACACATGAGATATAAAACTAATTGAAATTCATTTCATTTCCTACTTAATCAATATTCCACAAATATCTATATCACTCAATATTTGTTGAAAAAAATCCACCGACTGACAACTTGGTGCCACACACCCACAACTACCTAAACAACATTGCTATACCCTTTAACAAAACTCCTAAAATCCTCGGAGTAACACTTGACAAACATCTCACTTTCACAAAACACATAGACAACATAACCTCATCTCCTAATAAGAAACTAAACAAATTAAGAACCATCGCTGGCACAGACTTCACAAACAATAAACCAACATTCACCACCATATACAAACAATTCATTCGGCCAATTCAAAACTACGCTTCTCCAACCTGGCACCCACTACCGACAAAAAATATCAAAAAGTCAAAACAACACATAACAAAGCTCTAAGAATCATAACAGGATGCACATCAACAACACCTGCATGAAGAAATCAAAATTCTACCCATAGACACACACCTAGACATGATAGGCACACAATTATCTTCCAAAACCCAAACACCCCAACTCCCATGCCACATTGCACTCTCTAAACCAATCCACCACAGACTCAAACCTCCTTCTTCACCAGCCCTATATTACAAACAAATCCTGAACAACATTCCACCACCACCAAACAACACAACATACACCAAACAAATCCATGCAACACTAACAGAAAACCACTTAAGATGCAGACCACCAAACATTTTGAACAAATACCCACCAGAATTCAAGTCACTCTCAAAAAGTAGTCATTCATCCCTGGCAAAACTAAGATGTGGCCATCACCCTAAATTACAATAATACAAACCAGTTTTAACCTTAAACCAAACCACCACAAGCATCTGTCAAAACTGTAACCAGGTTCCAGAGGGATTACATCCCACTTCTTTCTCCCATGTTTAAAAAATTCTTAACATAGAACAACGTGGAACATAACATCCCTGGAGGATCTCTTGAAGAGACTGGTTGCATAGGCAGGGTGCCTGGGTGCGAGTGTTCTTCTCCATGATGGGGTAGTCAGGGGTAAGAAGGTATATAATGTACAAATAATAAATAACTATAAATGATATAGTAAATACATATATATATATATATAATATATATATATATATATTATATATAATATATATATAATATATATATATATATATATATATTTATATATATATATATATATATGTGTTTTTTTGGGCGGGTTTTATTAGGCTTTTTTGATTTTCTTTAAAATTTCTATTTTTGAGAGGGAAAAAATGATCAATAATTTAATCTCTTTTGTAATAATATCATTTTAGTATTATTTGACATAATTAAGTATAAAATTTACAAGCTAAACATATACCAGTATTTTGGTAACATTGTCCAATTCCCACTGCTAAATGAACATCATTGCCTCATTGGTGAAACTTGTACTGATAATTAGTATTGGTATAGTATTGCGACATGTTACACAATATGTAAACTTATTCTAAACATAATCAGTAATTCTAGCATTAAGTTAAATGACTGAAATTACTAAATTAATTTACTCAAAAAATATATCCTGAATACCTTGGTGGACTAATGACCTACAGGTTAAAAGATAAAACTGTATTCCCAGCCCATATGTTCAAAGAATCAATGATATCAAAGTTAAGCCCAGATAAATGGTGGAATATTATGCATATTAATTTGGAAAATGTGCTGATAAAAGCTACCGGAAGGGTTATGCTGATTTTTGTCATCATTACATTGATGCCCAGCCAATTCTAAATCAATTGAAAGAATTTTCTCTATTTTTGCTCTTGTTGGGTCAAATATTTGACTAAATTTTTATTTCATTTTCATAAATTATAGCACATATACTGTATTGATATTACTGAAACTCCAGGTGACTGAGTTACAATAGACTATTACTATTTAAATGGTATTGAGTGTAAATGTAATTGAAATACACATTCTGCAGCTAAGCATCTTTCTATATATATATATATATATATATATATATATATATATATATATAATATAAGAAAAATATATAAAATAAATATTATATATAAAAATATATAATAATTATTTATATATATATATAATATATTTATTATATATATATATATATAATATATATATATATATATATATATATATATATATATATATATATATATTATATATATATATATAATATATATAATATAATAAACTATATATAATATTATAAATATATATATATATATATATATATATATATATATATATATATATATATATAGTAAGTAGAGCAGAGGGGGTGTCAATCCTAATTTTCATGAAAATCAAAGGATATACTCTAAAAAAAATAATAATAATGAAGAATAGTGAAAACGAAAATCTTCGCTCTCTTTAGGAAAAAAAGTTACAGCCTCTCAAAGTTGTTAAAACTCCCATAGACTTTTCAATATTGATTGATCTAGGTTAGGTCTCATTTCAGTCCTTCTAGTTAAGGTTATGAAAAGTTTTGTTTTGTTAGGTATATATAAAGAAAATCTATATAGAATTAACAAATCTTATAACCTGAACTAGGATGGCCCTAAAACGAGCATGAGGCCCACTAATTTTTTTTATAAGAAAGTGTATGGGAAAATTTTAAACTTTTAGAGGCTGGGACTTTTTTTTCCTACAGAGACTGCTGATTTTCATTTTCATGATTCTTCATTTAGAGTATATCCTGTGATTTTATTTTTTTTTTTTTTTTTTTTTTTTTTTTTTTTTTATAAAAAAAAATCCTATAGAATTTTTAACTTTGAGAGGCTGTAACTTTTTTCCTAAAGAGAGAGATGATTTTTGTTTTCACTATTCATTATTATTTTTTTAGAGTATATTCTGCGATTTTCATAAAATTCGAGTGTGACACCCTTCTGGTCTAGTATTATATATACCGGTATATATATATATATATATATATAAATTTTTAACTTTGAGAGGCTGTAATTTTTTCCTAAGGAGACGATCAATTTCTGTTTTCACTTTCTTATTATTTTTTTAGAGTATATCCTGAGATATTCATAAAATCCAGTGTGACACAAATACCACGATACTATCTAATATATATATATATATATATATATATATATATATATATAGTATATTATATATATATATATTATATATATATATATATATTATATATATATATATAATATATATATATATATTAATATATATATATATAATATATATATTGAATATTTGTGGTTTTAAACTGGATTACATATATATATATATATATATATATATTGTAATATTCTATAAATCTGGTGTCTTCTTTTGTTTCAGTGTCGATTCTAGGATTATATTAACTGTATATGAGAAAATATAAACTGCAACATTGAAGTAAATATTCTTGTTTCTCTATTGTCTCTATCAACTATCAAATAGCACGATTGTCATTCTTCAGAAAAGTTTAGAAGTGGTTATTAGGTTTCTTCTTTAACTTAACGGTAGGAAAAGGTTTATATCTCTTGGTTTCATTAGTTTAGCTAGTATTGGAAAATTTATTAGCCTTGATTTTATCATCTTTTTAGAATTGTATGTCTGTCTCTTCTACTTTTCACGACAAATCTCATTACCGAAACTAGGAAAGGACATAGGTGTTCTTCAACCTCTGAGAATCAGAGGTAACTTATTACTTTATTTTCGTAAAAATTTTTTTAATAATATAATTTCAATTTATATCTTCAGTAATTAAAATAAAAACATATAAAACATATACAAAAATGCAAAAGAATTGATGTACTATAGCACTATAATTACTCCACAGGAACTAGGTGTGGGAGTTATTTCGAGTGAAGTTAAGCGGTGAGAAAGACAAACGATTAAACAGTTCAAATTATTGTTAATCATAATTCACCTTCAACTGTTGAAAAAAGACAACTAAAACATTGAAATAATGAAGGTGATATGTGAATAAATTAGTTGGTGTATAAAATAAATAAGTGGTGCCTAATAGTACTACAATTTAAATAAAGTTATAAAGAACTTAGTTAAAACAATTAAATATTTTTTTTGTATACTGATTTATAAATAATTATATTGTGTCAAGAATATTATAGGCTTAATCATTATTCAAATTCATTGGTGTTAGTTTCTTTTAAAGCAAAGGAACAATAAATAAAATATTTTTTTTGAGTGAATGAGGGTAATTTTGTTATTGATGGAGCATGCTCAATGAATGGTATTTTAGATAGGTAATTTTAAGGACAAGTAAAAATTTAAATAATGAAATAAACAATTGTCAGGAATACCTGATTTAAACAAAAACATAAATTAAACTAAAAATTCTTTTGTAAATTTCCTTAAAGGGTTTCTACCTTTTATGTATAATTAATTTGAATTAGAAAAAGCTGCATTATTAATGTATTGAGTAAACAAAGTTCTTTTTATTTTTTTTTCTATTTTTTTATACTGGTGTGTCAAAGGTTATTTATTTTCTTATTAAAATGGATTATAGCTTATTCTTCCCTTATCCCCTGAGTTCATAATATTATAATTGTTAGAGTTGATGCTGTTTAGACTAAAGGTCATAATATAAAATCTGACTAAAGGTAAAATACTACTTTCATGTTATTGATTCACATTGTTTTTTTTTATTCTTATTCTTTAATTCTAATTCCATTTATTTTATATTTTTTTCGAGTGAATTGGCCCAGTTTTCCTAAACTTTCTAACAAATAATTCAACAAAAGTAACACAGAAAGAGGAAAGAGAAAGCGGTGGCAGAGTATCAAGGGGTCTGAGTATTTTCTCACTGGTTTAGTGAAAACCCTGGCCTCAAAGGGTCCTCAATTTCTCTAGTTTTAAGGATAATACTAGTGAGTTCTTATTTTTCTTTACATTATTATCACTTTTCATTATTTATATGATTTTAGAGTTCTCTTACTTTCTCTTACTTTCTAGTATAAACTATTTAATTTCTTTATTATTTATTTAATTTATTTCTTAATTTATTTATTATTATTTATTCATAATTTTAATTAAATTTTCTTACATAATTGGTAGCAGAGCGTAGTTCTCGTGAGAGAGTCTACCCTTTGTTTGCCTGCTACCTTTTCCTTTTCTTTTTCCTTTTCTTTTTTTTTTTTTTTTGCTTCTCTTGTTTGTTCAAATAATCATATTAAGAGCATCAACTCCACACTTAGTTCATTTTCCCTAATTCCGATACTTCTTGATTGTTCTTTGCTTGTTGGACTCTTTATTGTTCCACTATAGTCTACATACTCTGATTTATAAGACACCAATATCTCCTTTCTGTTATTAACAATTAACTTAATTAAGACTTAAATATCCCATCTATCTATCTATTAAATATAACTTCAAGAAAGACAGAAATATCCCATCTATTAGCTCCGTCTATTACATATTATCCAGTATACATTATCCCCGGGGCGTTCGATCCGAGTAATGGCGACAAATACAAGCGACGTTTCGGGCGACATGCGTGCGGACGTAAAAACGACGGTTGATAAATTCGAAATATCTACTTCTATCTCTACATCCATAACAGATGCATCAGGGTTTTTGGCTAGTCAACCAACAACCTTGATGACATCTGGTACTCCGATTATGTCAATAATATCTCAACCCACTTTAGTTGAGTCTTCGGGGATGTTGCACGTAGCTGCAACACACTCGACAGGTTCAGCACTTCCCTTGTTTACGATGTCCCCTCCAGTGACAGCAACCGTGGCACAATTGGGTCTGCCAGCGGGAATTCCCATGAATAATCCATTAGATGGGATGAGTGGTGGAGCACAACCACAGATGCAGTATACACAATTTCTGCCCCCACAACAGGTTCCAGTGCCTATGGGTGGCACATTTCAGGGGATACAACAAACAAACCCACAAGCTCAGACACGAGATAACCCCACTATGTTACGAATATTAGATCAGAATCAACAAACCCTGGATATGGTCACTCAAATGATGCAATTGATGTTAAATCAACAACAACAAAAGTCAAAGAAAATGATTCCTGTAGGGAAGTATGATCTTGAGAATGGGGAGCCTTTTCCACAATTTTTGCAAAGATTTGAAGAGTATGCGCTAGCAACTTATCCTAGTTCTACGGTTGATGGATGGAGAACCTATTTGGGTTTGCATCTGGAGGGAGCAATTAAACAAGTGTACGATGTACTAATGAAATCAAATGCAAGCTACGCTAACATTAAAAAGGAACTGACTGACTGGTTTGGTGAATATCTACAAAAGCAAACAAAATGTGATTTAAGTACTTTTAATGCTGCACAGATACTGACAGATGAAACTATTCCACTATATGCCTTGCGGTTGCAGGGACTGGCAGAGAAAGCATTCCCGGGAACAGATGTTAGTGCTATGAAGATCGTCCGAGAGAAACTAATTAAAAGTCTACCGAAATCCGTACAGGATCTAGTAAATTCGCTTATAGTAGTTTGCGAATTATCTATGAAAGGTGCTCCACTTTCTTGGGAAGGCTTGGTGAAGCTGATTGACGATAATTATTCTAGAAAATGCCTGGCAGATAAAACTAGTAATGACCTGCAAAAGGGTAACACTCCTGTAATAATTCAACCGGAAGTTATAGATTTAACTCCGGCAGTTCCTATTAAGTCACAACAGCCAACTGGATACACTGCTCCATCAGCGGTTGGATCAGTGTGGTCGATGCCGTTACAATATTCAGGTTATTCGGTGCCCAGTGAATATACAAATAATGTTCAAACTCCAGTCGGTATGCCGTCCTTTGTTTCATCTCCGACACCGCAGTACTCAGGTACCTGCAAATATCCAACTTATGTAAACAGTTTCGCGAATCAAATGGCACAACCACCCAGGTTTCCTACTTCAGCAGGGCACTATACAAATAGTGCAGTAAATACAAGTGGAAATCGTCCCCAATCAAACATGACAAATATTCAAGCAAATAGACCTTCAATTCAAAATCATCCAAATACAGGCCCAGGTCCATCTTTAATTTGTAATTATTGTAAAAAATCCGGCCATGATGTACGAGAATGTCGGTTACGACCCAAGTGTCGTTTTTGTGGAAAAAGGGGACATGTGGCGGATGAGTGCTATATTTTCAAAAACAAATGTATACGATGTGAAGTTGAGGGGCACGTAGTTCAGGATTGTCCCAACCGACGGCAGAGGACATCACAGGAAGAAGGTGCACAAGGATGTCCTATCTGTGGTGGTGAACATTTAGGAATCAATTGCCCACAGAGGTTACAACTACAAGTGACTAAACGAGGGGGAAACTAGGAAGCTCTGTGGCAATTGACCCTCCCACAGAGCCGCTAGAGGAGAAGGGTGCGATACCAAAAAAATATATGAATTCAAAACCGCAACGGCAGAGAACGGAAAATAAAAACCCTAATATGGTAGTTGATGGGTCACAATTACCAACAGTCACAGTAAACAATGAGGACAGGCGTAGTCACGAGGAACCACTTCTGGAAAAGGTTTTGCATATGGAGCCTTCTGCGCCTCCTCTGGAAGACGAATCATTAGATTTGTCGCAAAATGAATGCGAGGAAATAAAACCACAAGAGAAACAGAATTGTCCTTCTATTGCGGATGAATCACTCTCAAATATTTTACAGATCCCTATTATTAATGAGGAACAACCCTCACTCCAAATTTCGTATGAAGGTCATACAAATGATCATATTATCCATATTGCGAATATCTATAATCCCACAGAGGATGCTTTAGTATTAGGAATATTTATTATAGGTTGTAAAAATAGTACGCCATTGAAAGCCTTGGTGGACACTGGTGCTTCTCTGAGTCTTATTACAAATAAAACATACGAGTTGTTGGATAAGAAAAAGTTTCCGTTGCAACCTTCAACATATACGGGTGTAAAGGGTATAGGAGGAGTAGTTTTTCCTGTTAATGGTGAGATTGAATTACAATTAAAACTCTCGAATGAATTCACCACCTCATCAAATACTTTTGTGGTGGTAGATGACAACGTGACAGGATATGATGTTATCTTTGGTTATAATTTGTTGAAGAAGGATAAATTGTTGCCAGACTTGGCAACGAAAGAATTAATTCAAAGAAATCAGGATACTAATAATCTAATTACAGTGATAACAAAGGATATGAGATTAATGGAACAACATAATTTAGAGGAAATTGCTGTAGTAAGCGAGGATACAATAATTCCTCCTTATACGTGTGTGTCAGTCCCTATTGCCACATATAGTCATCTAATAGATAAAAACTCATCCATACTATTCTCTCCTACTTCTCAGGCGACTCAAAAACCAACTAATCGCTTTATTACCGATTACGCGGTGTTCCCGTATTTGGAAGCATCTCAGGTTTATATATCATGTTTTAACCCTACGAAAAATCACATTAATCTAAGGAGGGGCTATTCTCCTGGCAAATATTCCCCTGTACATCGGCTCCATTCGAAAGATGATACTGTGGAGATTACGCAGAAGCCACAAGATAATTATGAAGAATGGACATTAGACAATCTGAGAGAAGCCTTTAAATTGGATGAGACTGAATTGTCAGAGGAACAAAAAGATCAAGTTTTGCAGCTCCTAATGAAGTACCCCCAAGCTCTCAGTCTGGGAGATTCGGACGTTGGGTGTACTAGAATTCTTAAACACTCTATCGATACTCTCATAGATGATCCAGTGAACGAATCGGTTAGACGATTACAAGGACCAATCTTGTATGAGGTGGAGGAAGCGTGTCAAAAATTGGAGGCCGACGGAATTATCCGACGGTCCTGCTCTCCCTATTCTGCGCCAATAGTCCCAATTCGAAAACCTGATGGAACTATTAGGCTGTGTATAGATTATAGAAAATTAAATTCCATCACAAAACGAGATGCTTTTCCTATTCCCAATCTAATTGATACATTGTTTAGCTTACAAGGGATGAAGTACTTTTCTACAATTGATTTAATCAAGGGCTATTACCAAATTGAAATGGAAGAAAGCAGCATCGAAAAAACGGCGTTCTCCACTCCACTGGGCCATTGGGAATTCCTACGAATGCCTTTCGGACTTAAAAATGGACCTGCTGCGTTCCAACGAGCAATGCGGCTGGCTCTAGGTCATATTCCTTGGAGCGAGGTTATGATATATTTAGATGACGTCCTAATTATTAGCGACAGTTTCGAAAAACATCTTTCCATTCTGGAAGAAGTTCTTAAAGCTTTTCAGGCGGCAGATCTCAAATTAAAACCATCTAAAAGCTATCTAGTAAGAACGGAAGTAAAGTTTCTAGGTCATATAATATCAAGCCAAGGATTAAAACCATTACAACTTAAAATTGACGGTATTCTAAACTTTCCTGAACCAAAAACCACTCGTCAGGTCAGACAGTTCATGGGAATGGTAAATTTTTACCGAAGGCATATTCCAAATTGTTCGGTTATCGCCAAGCCATTGTTTGATTTGTTGAAACACCAGAGAAATGTCCCTTGGACTGAGAAATGCCAACAAGCCTTTGAGGAGCTCAAAAGGATATTAACTTCCCCGCCATTATTATCATATCCCGATAGGTCTGAGAATGCTGCTCCGTTATTGCTCCACACTGATGCTTCTGGAACTGGTGCTGGAGCGTGTCTTAGTCAGGTACAAGGTGGAGAAAAGAAGCCCATTTCCTATATTTCTACTGTTTTCTCCAAAGCGCAACGTGGGTACAGTACCACCGAGAGAGAACTTGCAGCTGTTCGATGGGCTGTTCGATCTTTAAAACCCTTTTTGTATAATATAAAAGTCCTTATCTTCACGGATCATAAGCCCTTACTATTTTTGCAAAATATGCCATTAGTTAATCAGAGAGTCGCTAGAACTCTAGAAGAATTAAATGATATCGACTATGACTTATGTTATGTTCCAGGTAAGGATAACATAGTTGCAGATGCGTTATCCCGAACTCCATTCCAACTACCAGTAGAACAACCAGATGAAATGCATTCGGCAGAGCCGCCGGATGGATTTAACGAAATAACAATGCCTGGTGGCGGAGATTCTTTATTTATGTGTTTCTCCGAATATTTAAGAAATGAAGGCATGGAAGAATCACATCTACAGATTAGAGTTAAGGTTATAGATGAATTGTTAAATAACAGGAGTAAATATAATCTTCCAGTTGGTAAGACCAAAGAAGCGAATCAAGTTTTAAAACAGCTACAATTGACAAGACATTCGGGGCAATTACCTTTTGTCCATAGCATAGATGCTTTTACGGATCTTTATAAGCGAAGAGTTTTGGTTTACTATAGTAAGACCCATCCCTTGGTTTTTGGAAACCCAAACCATGGAGGGGTGTGCTATTTGTTTTGTAAGAGTGGAGTGCATTATAACCTATTACACTTGGTTAAGAGTTATGATATTCCTAATTCCGCAAGGGGGGCGTTGTGTACCATTGAAATTGAAACTATAGAAGAGGTGAACTTGGAAAATTCAGAAATGATCACGTTTGATGACTCTGGTGAGAACGATATTGCAAACTTGTTTGAAATGTTTGACTTCCCTGCGAAGTGGGTTGAGTTTGGTGGGGAGGAAGCTGCTATTAAGAAAGGTACTATAAATTTATTCACAGCAGCTGATGAAAGCAAAAACAGAAGTAACAACTCATCAAAATTGTTGTATTTTCGAAATTTTTCTATGATAACGACGTCCCAGGATTCGGTAGAGGTGTTAATGGATCATATTAGACAGTGTCAAGCAAATGATCCTTTACTGAAACGATTAAAGAATGCACTTCTGCGGCAGCAGGCTTTTCTGGGACCATTAAAAATATTTAAATTTTCTAAGAATTCTTTATCCATAATCGATAACAATATCATCCATAAAAATAGGAATGATCAATATCATTACGTAGTATCCTTTTCTTTCGCGGTTCAAGTGGCTATAATAAACCACCATGAATTTGTACATGTGGGTCAAGGAAAGCTTTATGCTCTATTAGAAAGGATAATCTGGCATCCAAGGTTGCGAGATGTGTGTCGTGACATTTCCCGGTCCTGTTACAAGTGTCAGGTAGCCAAGATCTCTAATATATATCATGCTCCGCCTACGCTAAAAATCAATACAAGATACCCATTCGAGTTGGTGGCTGTCGATTTATTGCAGTTGCCAAAATCAGCCAAAGGAAACAATTACGCCGCCTTTGTGTTCATAGATCATTATAGCAAATGGATAGCGGCGGTCCCCATTCGGACAAAGCATACATCATTAGTAACAGTAGCATTGCAACATGTTCTGCAGTACTTGCCAATAATTCCATCTCGTTTATTGTCAGATAACGCTAGAGAATTTAGAGGTCCAGAATTTGAGGAATTCTTGCACACTAAGGGTATTAAACATATTTATGCCACTCCATATAATCCCTCATCTAACGGTATTACTGAGAGAGTTAACCGTACTTTACTTCAATATCTTAGGATATCCTTAACAAATTCAAATCTCTGGGATGTACAGTTGCCTCAAGTGGTCTTAACATACAACCATTTGGTGCATGCCGCCACAGCTAAAACTCCATCAGAAATAATATACCAAGAGGCTCATGATCAGCGACCTAGACTCCCTTGGACAAAATTTGATAGGTATTGGAATGAAGGGCACATAAACTTCTCTCCTTTTTATCAGGATCAGTTGGTGGCGCTGAAGTTGCAGCTGCCCGGGGATTTAACAGCAAATAAATTTAAAGACCGTTATCAAGGCCCAATGAAGATTATTAAAGTTAACTCCAATAATGTTACATATGTTATAGAATCCCTGGAAACTAAAAGAATGTATAAAGTACATCATCGACAGTTGAAGAGGTGGTTTATTCCTCCTAAATACTTAAGTGACAATACATGGTTTCAGGATCTTCTCACAAACAGAACTCCTATAGAGGAAGTTCCGGAGACCAGCAATGACGAGTCGGTGGCTTCAACCCCGCAAGCTGCAGACAAGGAAAGCCAGGGTGAAGAGGAAGTCTTTGAGTTCGAAGATTCAGATGATGATGATGATGATTTTTTGGGATTCCCTGATTCAGAAGAAGGGAGGGAACTCACACGGATGATCTTGTGCAATGTTGAAAAAAGTTTACTCCTAAATAGACAGGCTAGAGATGAATTAGAACAAGTAAGTATTTTTCCTTCTATTTTATTACCCACTCTTCCTCCTACTATCCCTTTTTCCTCTGTCCCTTCTATTCCTATTGTTTCTCCAGTCTCCAATTATACTCCTTCAGTCTACTCTCTTGGTCTTCCTAGTGAACTTTCTTCTTATAATCTTGCATCTCTCTTTAATATAATTACTTCTCCATATTCGAATCAATCTTTCCATTCGCCAAACTTTTCTGAACTGTCCAACCTCTCGAACATATCTTTACCTATTTCTGAAACTTCTACTTCACCTAACTTACTCTCTTATACCCCTCTTTATATTACAGATCAAAGAAATCAGATGGTCCCATATAGATATGCCAGAAGATTGTCGTGTGAGGATCTCCAGAAGAAACTGCTCTTCATAAACTCTCCATTGAGAGAGGTCGAACGAGTCGGACTTGTGTCTGAAGAAAACGGAGAAGTTTCCGAGGCAGTGGCCATTCTGAATGTATCAACTCCTAGATCGGCGATCTTTTTAGAAGAAAGAACGGGACCATCCCCACATTTGGAGAAGAAGGAAGGTGACGAATTAATCACAGAAACAGGTCAGACCGAAGAAAGTTCTGGAGATTACATAGCCTCTCGTACAAGAATGAGAAGTGTCGGAAGATCTAGTGAAATGCCGTGGATCCAACCAAGGATATTGGAAAGAAAACGGTACCCACCTCGTCAATAAGAGACAACTCTAGATATATATATATATATTGTAGTGGTTAGTGATAAAAGATAGTGGTCGTCAAAAAAGGAATCTATATATATATATTGTAGTGGTTAGTGATAAAAGATAGTGGTTAAATAATCTAAATAAGAAAAATGTATCTTTTGTCATGTTGTATTTTACAATAAATTGAAAATAAATACCTATGTTCTTGTGTTTTAATTGCGCGCGTCGTATTAAAAATCTCGGAAAGAACGCCTGAACCGTCATAAAATAACAACCTTTATCCATATTACAATAAATCTCCAATTTCTATAATTAATTAATATAAATTCTAGTATTTAAAATTTATCCTTTTTTTTTTTTTTTTTTTTAAAGAGTGTTCTAACGAATATATTATATCGTTCCAGGTACTATTTCTGGGACATTCGTGGGTCTCCCATATGGAGTCCGCCTACGAACCAACTCTAAATAATCCAGGCCATCATCAGGTAAAGTTTGTGCGAGTATTATTGCCTCGTTTTGAAGATCTGCCTCGAGTTATTGATAGCGGAATTGCCTCAGATACAACTGATGTGCTGGTGTTTTCATTGTACCGGATGGCATACACATTGGTACAGTGGAGGAAACCACGTTCAGAAAGACGTAGAGATACTTATGCGGTATCTCTTCCTAATACGAACTTTAGAGCGGAAGACGCTATTACTCCCATTAATGAAATAATTGCGGCAGTCAAAAGATATTGCCCCGAGGCTAGAATTTATTTGATAATCCCAACCTTGCCTGATCTCCCCTATTACAATTACCATCGCCACATAGCTTATGCTCCTTCAGAAGTCAGAGATTGGTATAAGCATGAACTACCTAGAACATCGGCAAGGGAGCTAAATGAGGATTCAGTCCTTGTTTATAATGAATTGATGCGCCTACACTCTGCAGAAATTAGATGGCCTGGAAAGCATACTTTATCCATATCAGAGGCCCTTAAATTCATGGGTAGTAGAACAACGAAACAACTAGAGTCATTGTTGGATATGAACAATGAGATTCATTCACTGGGACCAAGAGGATTTCTTGTAGATGGAGTTCATCCATCTAAAGACTTGACAAATGCATTCTGGGAGATGTTGTATGAATACCATATACTGGACTATGGTCGTCGACCACGATCTGCATTGTTTCCATCAAAGGAAGAGATTGGACCTACCATTAATACATTAAACAAAGAAAAAACCGATTTTTCCAATTCCGTTCCCGCGCGATCTATTTTGTGTCCAAAGCGTACGATAACCGGTAATGAGCCACCAAAGATCTATTCTCGCTTAAGTTTTATAGCTCCTCCAGTAGTAACAGAGGTTCCGGTCACTGTGTCTTCCGTTGTTTCTTCTTCGTCAGCAGGTGCTCCAGACTCTATTCGTGCTTCTGAGGCTGTTCCAACAGCTACTACATCTACATTCCAAGATGTACCTCTCTTTTCCAGCAGCCCCTCTTCCTTAAGACAACCCAGGTGTGGACATTGTGCTTTGTCTGCCGTAGCGGTGACAAACCAACCATCTACATCTGGAAATACTTTCACCATAAATCCACCCTTTCCAGAGTGGAATTTGTCTGTGCCACCTCCATCCTTACCTACAATACCCAAGCTTCCAACACCGGTCTATCAAGCTGTAGAAAGCTCGTGGACCAGAAAAAGACCTTTGGAGGTTACCACCCCAGCTGGTGGTAAAAGGCCTGTCCAAATACCTTATCCACCGGTATTGCAAGGGATGAGATTTGATATGCATGATCTCGCCCAAGGACAATTTGACCAATTTATGGCTTATTTCAAAGCTTTATTGCACGTATCTGGTCAAACAGTAGATGGAGTTGGGATGAGAGAGGTTCTTGAGGCATTTCTTAGAAACCATGAAAGAAGATATAGTGAATCGGAGTAGCTTTTTCTTTTCGCCACACTCCTTCCATCTTTCCGTCATGATATGACGGGTGGGGAGGAGTGTAATATTCTATAAATCTGGTGTCTTCTTTTGTTTCAGTGTCGATTCTAGGATTATATTAACTGTATATGAGAAAATATAAACTGCAACATTGAAGTAAATATTCTTGTTTCTCTATTGTCTCTATCAACTATCAAATAGCACGATTGTCATTCTTCAGAAAAGTTTAGAAGTGGTTATTAGGTTTCTTCTTTAACTTAACGGTAGGAAAAGGTTTATATCTCTTGGTTTCATTAGTTTAGCTAGTATTGGAAAATTTATTAGCCTTGATTTTATCATCTTTTTAGAATTGTATGTCTGTCTCTTCTACTTTTCACGACAAATCTCATTACCGAAACTAGGAAAGGACATAGGTGTTCTTCAACCTCTGAGAATCAGAGGTAACTTATTACTTTATTTTCGTAAAATTTTTTTTAATAAACATAATCTCAATTTATATCTTCAGTAATTAAAATAAAAACATATAAAACATATACAAAAATGCAAAAGAATTGATGTACTATAGCACTATAATTACTCCACAGGAACTAGGTGTGGGAGTTATTTCGAGTGAAGTTAAGCGGTGAGAAAGACAAACGATTAAACAGTTCAAATTATTGTTTGTTAATTACAAGTCACCTTCTACTGTTGAAAAGACAACTAAACATTGAAATAAAAATGAAGGTGATTGTGATTGAATTAGTTTATGTATAAAATAAATAAGTGGTGCCTAATAGTACTACAATTTAAATAAAGTTATAAAGAACTTAGTTAAAACAATTAAATATTTTTTTTGTATACTGATTTATAAATAATTATATTGTGTCAAGAATATTATAGGCTTAATCATTATTCAAATTCATTGGTGTTAGTTTCTTTTAAAGCAAAGGAACAATAAATAAAATATTTTTTTTGAGTGAATGAGGGTAATTTTGTTATTGATGGAGCATGCTCAATGAATGGTATTTTTAGATAGGTAATTTTAAGGACAAGTAAAAATTTAAATAATGAAATAAACAATTGTCAGGAATACCTGATTTAAACAAAAACATAAATTAAACTAAAAATTCTTTTGTAAATTTCCTTAAAGGGTTTCTACCTTTTATGTATAATTAATTTGAATTAGAAAAAGCTGCATTATTTAATGTATTGAGTAAACAAAGTTCTTTTTAATTTTTTTTATTTTTTTATATTGGTGTGTCAAAAGTTATTTATTTTCTATTAAAATGGATTATAGATTATTCTTCCCTTATCCCCTGAGTTCATAATATTATAATTGTTAGAGTTGATGCTGTTTAGACTAAAGGTCATAATATAAAATCTGACTAAAGGTAAAATACTACTTTCATGTTATTGATTCACATTGTTTTTTTTTATTCTTATTCTTTAATTCTAATTCCATTTATTTTATATTTTTTTCGAGTGAATTGGCCCAGTTTTCCTAAACTTTCTAACAAATAATTCAACAAAAGTAACACAGAAAGAGGAAAGAGAAAGCGGTGGCAGAGTATCAAGGGGTCTGAGTATTTTCTCACTGGTTTAGTGAAAACCCTGGCCTCAAAGGGTCCTCAATTTCTCTAGTTTTAAGGATAATACTAGTGAGTTCTTATTTTTCTTTACATTATTATCACTTTTCATTATTTATATGATTTTAGAGTTCTCTTACTTTCTCTTACTTTCTAGTATAAACTATTTAATTTCTTTATTATTTATTTAATTTATTTCTTAATTTATTTATTATTATTTATTCATAATTTTAATTAAATTTTCTTACAATATATATATATATATATATATAGTATATATATATATATATATATATATATATATATATATATATATATATATATATATATATATATATATATATATATATATATTATGTGTGTGTTGTGTGTGTACGCTAAGATTTTACTTATGGGTTATATACAGTTTATAAAAAAGTTACTTAGGTTATAAAATTAATAAAATAACAAGTTACAAAAGTTGTAATTAAAATTTTTGTGTCATCGAGAGTGAGTACAAAATAAAAATACTATTGAGAAACGTAAAGGTAATATTATATGGTGGTTGGCTTGTCCCGATCCTGAGTGGTAACTAATATTAAATCTAAACTAGCATTAGACGCCTTGGATTTTCAGGGGAATTTTCGCAATTACATTTGTTTCAAATTCGTTAATTTTTACTTACTATTTTTTTGAATACTGTTCCTACATAGTCCATTAAGCCTGTCTTTTTTCATTGTTTTTCTTAACCAGTCTTTACTCTTCGCAGAGTGCTGGAAAGACTTCAATCGGTACTGAATTGAAACACAAGGTTAGCCCATTCAATTAATAGGACAGATTACTCGTGGTTTTTAATTTGAGGAAAGAAGGGGTCGTCTTCTTTAATACTCAGTAAGTCCAAGTCTTTCAACTTTTACTTATCCATTTTTTATCCAGCCACAAGGTATACCATAAGTCGGTTTCGGTATGAAATTTTATTGACATCAAGATTATAAAACTCTGGAAAGCATTTTACTTTCTCACGCAAATGCCTACGGGAGCACCTAACTTAAGAAACGGATGCAAATGAAAAATATAAATGCTGGCAATTGTTTCTGAAAATCTTAGCTCTTAAGAGATGAAAGTGAGTCAAAATCAGGACAAAAGATGCGAACGCTTCATATTCAGGCAGAAATTTCAGCAGAGAATGATTTGCTTGTATGTTGTTGAGTTGTATTTTTGTGTCGTGTGCAGTTCTACTAGAATCAGCAAGTTATAACATTGGCCGGATAGCAGCAGATCAGCAATTTTTGATCAGTAGTTTTACATTGGTCTTTGACAACCTCAAAATTCTTTGGATATGGTCAGAGTAATGCTTAAGGTAAATATTTTTTGTTTGAATAATGTTAACCACTGTTTATCTAAAGCAAAATATTTGTGGGTTATTACTTGAGAGGTAAATAATGAAACCAGTTCTTTGCTGTTCTGAGGTAATTTTAGCTGGTCTGCTTGTTTGATTGTTGCATCATCTGTTTAAGCGATTTGGTAATTCTTAAAATTATATGATAATTTTGAGTCCAACGGGTTTCACAAAAGTTTAGGCCAAGTTGGAATTATTTTCTTTTTAGGTTTTAGTCTCTGAAAAAGTTTGTCTCTTATTGTGCAATTAGGATTTTAAAATTTCCGATTAATGTTAGGTCAGTTACAAAAAAAAAATTGACCAACTAGCGATGAAAAATATAATAGTTGAAAATCTTCTTTATTTCGTTTTTATAGCTCTATATAGTTGCTAAATCCTGCCAGAAGCTCATTCTTTACACAACCGTTCTTCACACATATAATAATCGCATCTAACCTATTTTAATAACAATCAATCGTTTGCAATGTTCAAGAACTTCAGAACTTCAAACTCAGGGAATTATTCTGGGAACAGTCATTTTTCAAGGATCGAGAAAACCTTAATGCTATACGATAATTGTTCGTTGCCTGGACAAATCTGCAGTTTTCATCTGCCATATGAGAGATACAAAAATATTTACAAGATAATCGACCGATTATTTTTTATTTATGATTCAGATAACAACTATTTAAGATCATTCGACTTTCAAATCATCGGAGACGGTCCAGATGGCATTCTTCTGTCCTTGAATATGTTCTTTCAATTTTCCACATCACACATTCCATTCGCAGGCTTAATCAGGTTCTTCGAAAAAAATATCCTCTGCAGTTCTTTACCTTAGAGTAAGTCATGGTCAGACAGAGAAAATTATGGGCTTTCAAAATTGCTTGTTATACAAATTCGTTTTATTTCTGGCAATTATTTTTTGATGTGTGGTCTTCAACCTGAATATCAACGGTACGCTTTCCGTGATTGATTGATTTAACAGCTTTGTCAGCCGCCAAATGCTATCGACATACTGAGAGTTCTAGCAGAGAATGTCAGGAAGAAGTTAGCTGTATAAAAGCACAAAGCTAGATGACTTTAAGCCAAAATGAAGCAAAAACAAATTAAAACTATTAAGAAAAAATAATATAGTACGTTTATATAGTTATAATTAGTAATTACTATTCCATTATCTATCGAATTGATGTATATTTTTTCGAGTGTTTTCTTACTAATAAAACCTTAAAAACGTCGTCTGGCTGCAAACATATAAAGTTCATAATTTTTTTTTCGCCCAAGATTTATGGGGGCAAGTGCCCCCCCCTGCCTCGCCACTAAATATATATATATATATAATATATATTATATATATATATATAATAATATATATATAATATTATATTATATATATATATATATATATTATATATATATATTAAGTTTTTCAAATTTCTTTGAATATTTCCAAAAGAGCCTTGAAGACTACTAGCAGGTAATTTCCGCGTTATTCGGCGGATAACAATGATATCGGCACCTGATAGGCCAGATACGGATAGTGCGCGATAGTCCGGCCCAATCACCTAAATATATATTATTATAATATATATATATATATAATTATATATATATATATATATAATATATAATATATATATATTATATATAATATATATTATTATATAATATATATATGGTTACTTTTACAGAAATTGGTTTCTCAGTTTGCGAAAGCTTTGCGGGCATTCAAGTTGCCAATTATACATGCAAACGAATTAGAGTTTAAGAAAACTTTTTCTTTGTTTGAATACTTTCAAATGGTCACTTATAAATAATTATTCTGGTATGGAGCATTCCTGGAGAAGGACGTACGGGTACATTACAAAAATCTTCATCTGCTTTGAGAGAAAAATTTATACTGTGGATTATATTCTGCTCTTTAGATCCTATAATTGGCAAATTTCATTGAGGAGAATTTGGTTTGCCCTTCGATTATTGCTATTACTTCCTCAGAAGTTCTTTTTCCACTGGAATGGTTAATAAAGAAAAGGCTGCGAGAGAGATTTTAAAGGACACTTGAAATAAGCTTTCCATTAGATTTTATATAGAATTGTTATTACGGCTTTTTTCTGATGTCTTTCCTGCATTTGTGGGTAGGAGCTACCAAAAGACTAAGGATACCTAAAATCGTCATGGGGAAATATGTACAGCATGGTTTAGGTTAAAGTTGAAACGATTGGATGGTATTTTTATGGAGTCGTTTTTTGTTGGGAAAACATAAAATACAGTGCATGTATTTTATATATAGTAATATTTTCTTTTAGAATATGAGAAGACTTTCCGGTATAAGATTTGCAATGATGTGTCATTTAAAAACTGTTTTGAAGAGTTAAATGATCAACAGAAATGAGGCTTTGATTTTTTTCAGAAACAAGTTAAGTGAGAGGTCATATTTGGGAAATAATTGTTTTAACCATCTAGACATTTTAAGAATTTGAGCCACAAATGTGAATGGTGGATTATATTTGCTTGTTCTTTAGATTGAGAACCAATTAAAGGTATTCTTCCAGAACCTAAATGTTGTATCATATACATCATTTATTAAGGCAATGGCCTTATAACACTTGTTCTGGTCACATTGAATAGATATTCGGGGAATTATTACAGAAAGTGATTTTATTTTCTGGCGCTCAAAAATCGTACTTTGATGAATTGATAAATTTGTCTCCGTGATTTTAGATTTTCGTACATTTTTTAAAGAGTTTTGGATACAAAGTCCTTTCGTTTCTGAAAGTTTTTCTTTACAAATTGAAAGGAGTTATTTTTTTCCAGGTGATGAAGAATATGATGAAAAAATAGTGCTTTCAAAAAAAAAATTTCTGTAATGGTATATAGGAAAATTATTGAATGTTTCGTCAATAAAATAAACTTTCTTGATTCCTCTTCATTTACTCATTGAAGATGAGAAATTATACGACTGATTTTTGCAAGTGCAACCATGGAAGAAAAGTTATCCATTGTAGATCGAAATGTCTATTTTGTAAATTAGGATATTAAATTTTCATGATTGGAGCGAATTAGTTTATTTAACTTGAATGTTGGTTACCAATGAAAGGGTTAGAAGTTTTAAAAGGAAGCTATTTAATGTCGAGGATAACTTGAGATCCTTGTGGAATTTTACTATCGGCGGTAAATTGTTACAGCTTCAAAAGATTCTTAGTTGGGGTTTGAATGGTGAGGAGATAATAGAATATCAACAAAGGTTATTGCATTTGGTTGTTTAAAGGTCAGGATTGCTATCTTCGTTACCAGTTCCGATGAAGTTAAAATGTTTGATAAGTTTATTGGAAGGGATTTTTTCTCAGATGAAATTAAAAGTGTTAAAGAAAAACGCTAATTATAAGCGGGACGATTTGGCCAACAAAAGGGACCAGTATGTTACCGATGAAGGGAATTTCAAAATATTGTTTTACTGTTTGATTGATTGACGCTACTCTACAGAAAGAATGTAAAGATTCAAAGACAGTTGCCATTTCACTATAAATAATTGAACTATTACAAAGTATTGTGTTGAGAAGAGCATTAATGTCAAATAGATAAATTCATTCGATGGCAGAAATTTAACAGAGTCTGAGATAAAGATTTGAAAACGTTTAGTGTTTATTGAACAAAGATATTTAACTTCATCATGTACTTTAATATTAGAAATTAGATCGGGGTTTGTTAAGAAATTGCTCAGTTGGGCTCAATTTTCAAAAGAGGAAGTCAGCTTTTTATTTTATTGGTTAGAAGACGTTATTAAAAGGGAAACCAGGTTATTTGAAATAAAAAACTTTTTTAGTGAGTTTCCTTTATCAGAGGACGAGGAGGAAAAAACTGCAAGAAAATTTTAGCTTAAAAAACTTGCTTGACGTATTGAATATTTTGTGATGAAAAACATGTGGAATGATGTTGCAAGAAAACTTTTAAATCTCGTTTTCTATCCAAAAAGGAAAATCTGCGAGTTCAAGAAAGTTCTTTAGAAATAAGATTTGGTTATACATAAGCTAATCTCAGATAAGAATTTTGATGATGTCGACAAGTTACTTTACTTGGACGGGCATTGATAACTGCTTGAAAGAAGAATTACTGAAAAATCATATTTATAATCTTATTTTACGAATGGTTGCTCGTATGTTGATTGGGAACGAGACGGAATTGAGAGTGATTGATGGCTGTCTGCTAATGATTTTATTCAACAAATTGGAAAGAAGTTTTTTGAATTGTTATAATGAAACCAAAGTTGAAGAAGTTGCTTTTTTTCGATGGTGATCGCAATAGATATCACTCATTTATGTGTCTTCATGTGAACGTTACATCCATCTTTTCCAAAAAATATTTCAGAATTTCATTCGTTTGGTGACGAAATGTCAATAAATGAAGAAAACGCGAAAAAAGAAACTTGATCTTCTCTTGAAATTAACTAGACAACTAAAGAAGTCGTCATTGTTGACATCATTTTTGAAATTCCTGTCGGATGCAATTCTAAAAAACTTTATTTTTTTTATTTAATTGCAAAGGACAGGAATTCTTATTCTTCAATGAATCTGATCACTCATTATTATGTTGTAAGATTATATATTTTCATTTTTTGCTTTTAATTTTTTTTTTTTTTTTTTTTTTTTTTTTTTTTTTTTTTTTTTTTTTTTAAAGTTTTGTATATTTATATAAGTATAAAATAGAATTTATATTTTTCTTTTCACGTGGTGTTACAGAAAAAATGTATTTATTAAATTTTCATTCCATTTCTTCATAATTATATTTGAAATAAAACTTATCACATTCCATGTTCAATATTTTAAAAAACATGGAAGTTAGATTTTCGGATTTATAACCTAGGTTCAGAGTTCCTTAGTTGAGAGTTCTAAGAGATCATCGTCGGCCTCCTTCGGTTCCCCATAGATTTGGGGGTGGGGTGTTGCAAACATTCACGAATACAGAATAGTTAGTAAAGAATATGTTCTCTGTGACAAACCTCATCTGTGGTATGCTTATTCTCTGTGACAAACCTCATCTGTGGTATGCTTATTCTGTGACAAACCTCATTTTTGGTATGCTTGTTCTCTGTGACAAACCTCATCTGTGGTATGCTTATTCTCTGTGACAAACCTCATCAGTGGTATGCTTATCCTCTGTGACAAACCTCATCTGTGGTATGCTTATTCTCTGTGACAAACCTCATCTGTGGTATGCTTATTCTCTGTGACAAACCTCATCTGTGATAGTGATATGCTTATTCTCTGTGACAAACCTCATCTGTGGTATGCTTATTCTCTGTGACAAACCTCATCTGTGGTATGCTTATTCTCTGTGACAAACCTCATCAGTGGTATGCTATCCTCTGTGACAAACCTCATCTGTGGTATGCTTATTCTCTGTGACAAACCTCATCTGTGGTATGCTTATTCTCTGTGACAAACCTCATTTGTGGTATGCTTATCCTCTGTGACAAACCTCATCTGTGGTATGCTTATTCTCTGTGACAAACCTCATCTGTGGTATGCTTATTCTCTGTGACAAACCTCATCTGTGGTATGCTTATTCTCTGTGACAAACCTCATCTGTGGTATGCTTATTCTCTGTGACAAACCTCATCTGTTCTATGCTTATTTTCTGTGACAAACCTCATCTGTGGTATGCTTATTCTCTGTGACAAACCTCATCTGTGGTATGCTTATTCTCTGTGACAAACCTCATCTGTGGTATGCTTATTCTCTGTGACAAACCTCATCTGTGGTATGCTTATTCTCTGTGACAAACCTCATCTGTGGTATGCTTATTCTCTGTGACATACCTCATTATGTAGCTTATTCTCTGTGACAACCTCATCTGTGCTATGCTTATTTTTCTAGTTACAAACCTCAATCTGTTGGATGCTTATTTCTCGGTGAACAAACCTCATCTGGTGGTATGCTTATTTTCTGTTACAAACCTCATCTGTGGTATGCTTATTCTCTGTGACAAACCTCATCTGTGGTATGCTTATTTTCTGTTACAAACCTTTGTCCGATCACTGTGTCCCTCACAATCTACGCAATTCACTCCTATTATGCACCATTTTTTCGCTTGAAACTACTCTCCCATTCCTTTCCTTCAGACACTCTATTACGGACTCTCGCACCGTTTTGTAGGTCTCTAAGCGGGTCACTTCAAAGTCACCTCTATATAACCGCTTAACCATTTGGCTATCATTCATTCTTTCAAATTGAATAAACATCTCAACGTACTTTCATTTTATTCTCTCATTTACATCCTTTTGCCACACACATAACTCCTCCCCTAATAGGTTTCATTATCTCTTTTATCACATTTTCCCACCTACACGCCCAAAGATAAAATTCGAGCCTGCTTTCCTCACGGCGTAATTCTTCATCCCCGAACGGACCTCCCGGTCGGAAGCGTCGGCGATATAGATTTCGACATATCGAATTCGAAAAAATTAAAATGCCTGTGCGCGGCCGGTTACAGGAACGAAATGCAGAAAAACGGAGCTCCGACGTGCGTGCGCAATAGGGAAATAAAGGAATGTTCCGTTAAATTGAGGAGAAAAAAAGAAATAACGTTCGATAGCGGTTTCGCTTTCAATCGCCGTTTCGCGGAAAAAGAAAATAAAGAAGACGACGACGATTACGTTTGCGTATGCAACCCCACTTTATCCGCGAACGTCAAAACTATCGTCGATAAGCACTCGATATCGAGCGATGGTAGGACGACATCCGGCGACCTTTTTTCGGAAGAACGTTCTTTCGATAAATCTTACTTGTTCAGCATCGAAAGATTTTTCGATTCGGCTTTGCGGGGTCGTGATCATTGCATTCCCGCCCCGGGAATCGAATCGAAAAACGCGGCTTTCGGGTACTCGGCGATAACCGAGATGGGCGGCTTGTACGACGATATCGGGGACGCCGTAGGCGGTCACTTGGTGAACTCCGCTTGCCTCAGAAAAGACGGAATTGACGAACTCGGTCGATACAGGAAAAATAGGATGTACGGCGGGGGCGTAGTTTCTTGCGCCGGAAGCGGCAGCGTGTCGGCGTTCGTCGAGGACGGTCCTGAATTTCGGGGAGGGGACGTCGTTAGAGAAGGCGGTTTCTCGCGCGTTCCGAACGTATCGCTGAAAGCGGCGCCTTCGTCGAAATTTAGCTATCCCGGTCTCGGGAAAACCTCGATGGAACATTCCGTCGCTTTGCTCTCGTCCGCCGGCAGGGTCTATCCGGGTGGCGTTCATATGCGCGACGGCTCGATAAAGAGAAAGACTAATTTGAACGAAGAAAAGACGTTAGTGAAATTCAGGAACGAGGGTAAAGTCGACGCAGATGATTTGGACGAGTCCGAAAAACACGATTTATTTATGCAAAGGATGAACGACCCCGGCATCGTCGCCGGCGCCTATTTAGTTCCCAGCGAGCACGATATGCACGGAACGAATTACGGCATTGGTAGTAAAAATGCGGCGGGGGCGGGGGCGTCTTCCTCGGCGTCGTCGAAGGAGACGCGACCCCCCTTCAGTCGAACGTTTTTGACTTCGAATTCGATTAGAAGAGCCGCTTCCTTTTATCCCGTTGTGAACATTTTCAGAGGGCTCGTCGGCGGAGGACGGGTGCCCGCTAACTTAAAAAAGTTTTTTCCTACCATCTACGAATCTCACCGAACGGACGGCGAGTTGAAAAAATGTTTC
This sequence comes from Trachelipus rathkii, assembly GCA_015478945.1. Classification (NCBI taxonomy): domain Eukaryota; kingdom Metazoa; phylum Arthropoda; class Malacostraca; order Isopoda; family Trachelipodidae; genus Trachelipus; species Trachelipus rathkii. The sequence continues at coordinate 4,803 of JABUQX010016939.1, read as the reverse complement.
GATTCCGACAGCACGATGCGTACTTTAGACGCGTTGGGGGGTTTGCTCCTCGAACCCACGACGGTAGGAACGCGCGTCCTGAACGGTTGGAAAAGAAATTGGGTTTGCGAAGAACTTTCCGCGAATTCTCCGAAACTGACCGATTTTTACTCGAGCTCTTTACTAATGGACGGAATCTTTTCGCGCGTAGACTCGCTCGCGATTTTAATTCGCAACTATTTTAAAAACCGCGATGACGGACGACGAAGGAAAATCAATCCCGTGCCCATCCCGAGAATCGCGTTGGATAAAAACGTGATTAGTAATTTCAATTCTCACACCACTCTGTTCGGCTTGCAGCAATACGACCTAGATAACCCCGATTCTATTCGCTACAATTTCGGTGGGAAAAAGCCGGATTTCGTGAAGCATCATCTCACGAGCTCCGAAAATTTTCTGAAAGGCGCCTCCGTCATAAATTATCCCCCGAGCAGTCCGGTTTCCTTCATCGAACACGTCGATTTTAGCAAAAGGCTACTGGGCGAAGACGCTCTTGCTCAACTGAAAAATTTTTCCAATCAATACGCGCTGCTGCTTGGGGGTAGCGAAAATCGATTGACCGATTATACGGCGAAGAGGTACGCTTGGGAGAGAGTTAAAAAACCATTGTGTCGGAAAGAATTCTCGGAGGGTAATTTCCGGGAGTACGGTAAAAGCGTCTTTCGACCGACCGTTCCGGCTTTAGAGTGTTATTTTCAAGCGATAAACCAGGCTAACCGCAAATTCGCGAACGTCAACGACGACGAAGATCACGACAAAGGGCTCCTCCTCCATTTCTCCCAACACAATAAAAAGCACGTTCAAATTTACCTAGGCCAGTACAAATACCTGAGCGAGGGCGACGGCTGGTTGGGGGGAAATCTGAACCAGTATTTGCCCGTTTTTATACCGAACGATACCACGTCGTATCCGACGGTCGGTTTTAAGGAACGGGTTTTGTTCTCGGCCGAATGGTCGAGAATGGGGATGGAACACTATCACCACTCGTTCAAACACACGTATAACGCGACGAAAGATTCGCACGTTTCGAAAAGAATAGATACCGAAACAATTCCCATCCACACGTGCGGTTGCACGTGCGAACTATCGTGTCAAAAGCACTTTTCGTCTTCGCTTATCAAATCGCGAGATCTCGGGGCGAACCGCGTCGCCTATTCCGGATTTCTTAGTCGAAGCACTAAGCTAACTCCGTTCGTATTTCAAAAACGAATTCCGTGCACCGACGTAAGATTATACGGCGCGTATTTAAGAATAAAGGCGAATTTCGAACTGCCGCGCGATTTAAGCCGTATGTTCCGCCCCGTCGGAAAAGGGAATTACGGAAAACTGCCCCTCGCCCCGAATTATTTTATGGTTTCTCCTCACAATACCGAATCCATGAGCTACATGTGGGGAAGACAGTTAGTCGACGAGGCTTTATCGGAACCCGCTAACGTGAATTCGAACGGTTTTCCCGAACTCAGAGTGAACGACCATAAAAACCGCTTCGATTACCTCTACCCTAAATTATTGTTAGGTTCGTCCGGAGATCATTATCAAGCGGAGGTCACGAGGTTTTTAGAATCGCTCTTAACCGTCATGCCCAGCACGATTAGCGCCAACGCGCAAAATTCTCGCGAAGACGGCGCTAAAGATATCGTGGCTCAAATGGGAACGCCGTTCGCGATTCTTTGGAGCAGATTCGATTACCTGAAGGGAGAGTATAGCGGGATCGAAGGAAGGAAAACGTCCCGTTTACCGTCGCCGCCTTTAAAATTCGTTCACAACTATCCCGTTACGACGCTATCGTTTTCGGGCTTCGAATGCGGTCAAACGATAGCGGAAGGTCAACACACCATGGGCGGATATTTGTGTCCGTACAGGCCTTGGCAGGAAGATAACGACCCGAAGGGGGAAAAAAAGGTACTAGTCTACGACGACGACGCTTTTATATTCAGGGGAAAAACGAAATTCTTCGGCGAAATGATCGATAACGAATTTTTAGAAACGATGGACTCCCGAGAGCACGAGAAAGATGACGTCATAGTGGATCTGCTCAGGCATTACGGGGCCGGCTGTTTATTTCGAATAGGCGACCGCACCGATGCGAAAAACGCGTCTTCTTCGTTTCCGATGGACGGTCGGTTCTCTTATTCCGCGTTCCCCCCGACGAGGCAGATGACGTGTCAGGTGAGACAACCTCTGGCCGCCTTAGGTTTGATAAAAAGTAACGTCGGTGTGGACTTAGAAGAAACTAGTTAATTTTAATTTTATTATTATTCACAGTTAATAAAGTGATATATAATAATAGTCGCGTTCAAAATACTAATTTCCTCCTACATTTATAAACGTAGTGATGAAGCTTAGCAATTTCTTCCTGGCGTTTGATCCTCTTCACCGGCTTTTTGAAGACCCTTCGTAAAATTTCTTCCCTGTCGATAGTAACATCTTCAGCTTTTGTCATGGCGCGGAGATTTGTCGTTTGTTCCTCGAAAATTATTAGCCGAATTTAAGCTAGTTTTGAATGTTTCATAAACCTTTATAGAAATTCCAATGGTATCCTTTCTCAATACCCTAAATCGTAATGAAGAAACTATCGGAACTCTGCTAATTTTGTAGACTTTTTGATTTTAATTTTCTATATTTTAAAATTATTTTTTAATTAAAATTATTTTCTTTTAATTTCAGGATAAATTTTTTATTTAACAAAAATATTTCTTCTCATAAATGAGCATCATTTGCAAAATATCGATAAAATAATCGATTCACCCGGAAGATATGAAATCGCTTAAAAGTATTATTAAAAAAGGGAATCGAAACTTCAAAGACGAACTATTGATTGACGATGATTTAGAGATAAAAGAGAAAGAGGAAGAAAAAAGGGACCTTCATACACAATCTCACGACAATGAATTATTGGTAAATGAATCTACATGCCTGCAAAAGAAGATATCGTATGATGACATTCGGAACCTAAATATCGCGAAGGGTCAAACATCTCCACAGACGAAGAAGAAAATTAAACACGCGAGATTTCATAATGCGTCTTGGCTAAACAATATCGTTTTCGCCAGCCCTGCACTGAGATCGACAGGAAAGGAAATAAATAAAACTCTCTTAAAAAGGGTGATTCCGAATAACGTTGCGATTTTAAAAGCCCCGGTTCTTCCTTCCGCCCCTCCTCTATCTTTATTCGATGAACCAGATACGCGACCTTCACGAGATACTCGAAAGTGTAACCCGCATTATTGTGAGATTCTTCCCTAGAATAATTTGGTCTTCGAAAGTGAATAGTTTCTTATCACTAATCGCGAACGAATTAAACGAAAATTACGTTTCAGCGATCACTCGCTCGTGGGAGAATATTCTCACGATTACGAATCTTTAAGGAAAACAAAAATTTTAATTTTTTGAAAGTTTTTTCATATAGATTAAATTATAAATGTGTATTATTGTGATTATTTCTATTTTATATATCGTATTGTTATGTTTTTCTTTTGGTGATTAAATATGTTAATAAATATTGTGCGTTTAAGGAATTTTATTTCCCTTTATAACAAAGCCTTAGGGACTCAGCTAAATTGTGTAACTGTGTTTTAATCTGACGAGCAGTTGAACCTTCCGATGTGGGTGTAAAAAATAATATTTAAAAACAGAAGTTATCGAAAATATATTGAAATTATATCTTTAATGGAACACGAAAAAACGCCATTAAACACAAGAAGAAAAGAAATCTGATTTTTTTAAAGCTTAATCCTGAAAGGTATTCTTATATTCTTACACCGATATTTTCTGTTTAAAATACGTCATACTGACGTTTCATAAAAATGAGACGACCATCTCAAAAAAAATTGAAATTATTTTTTAAAGTTTTTATTTTTTACTTATAATTTTACACCCCTATTTTCTGTTTCAAAAATGTGATACTATTCTTGAAACGATCTTTTTTGAAACGTGCATAGCTGCCCGGCTACTGTTAACTCAGCGATGCGGAGTTCAGTGTTTTTCCCTCGAAAAAAAAACTCGCTTAAGAAACCAAAAATTGGTTTTGCACCATATCCCGAGAAAGATACGAGAAAACAAAAACTGAAAACGGCCGAAATAACACCGTAAACAAAAAAATGAACGTGTTTTTACATCGATGTACATTAATTTTATATATATATATATATATATATATATATATATATATATATATCATATATATATATATATATATTATTATAGTATATACTATATATATATATACTATAATATATATATATATATATATATATATATATATTTAATATATAATGATATATATATATATATATATATATATATATATATATTATACTATATAATATATTATATATATATATATATCATATAATATATATATCATATAATATATATATATATATATACTAAATTTATATATATATATATCATATATATATATATATTTATATTATATAGATATTATATATATATATATATATATTTATATATAATATATATATATATATATATATATTATCATATATATATAGTATATATATATACATATACACTTTTAATTAAAAATTTCTGTAAACGAGAACGATTGTTTTATTAAACAATTATTATAAAATAACCAAGATGATAGAGTTAATACATTAAGTGTGGTATTTTTTATAGTTATAAAAAATTGCCCACTTCCTTCTTCGTCAGCAACAACAAAATTGGACTTCATTTCGATTGTCTTCCCGCGTATAATCCTCCCACAACCCAGAGAAGTCATCGCGTATTTTCGGGCGATAA